>VXAA01000383.1:781787-911069 GCA_013399115.1 Anseranas semipalmata
CGCCGAGCCCCTGGACGCCGCCGCGCCCGCCGTGGTGGTGGTCTCAGTGAAACACGACCCCCTGCCTCACCTCCTCCCCGAAGCCAATGGGCACAGAAGCACCACCTCACCCACAGTAGTTTCACCTGCTCTTGTTTCCCCCACACAGGTAACCGGAAAAAGAGAGAGGAGGAGGAGAGGAAAAAAAAAAAAAACAAAGCTGGCAACCCCGTCCCACGTAGCCTCCNAGTAGGCTTCTTGAGAGGAAAACAGCAAGATATTGTCTATGAAAGGTCCTTTCTTTCTGGAATGAATTTTTCTGTATTGAGATGAAACATCAGAAATACACAGATTTCCAGAACATGCCAACAGCTGATTTTGGTGCTAAAGCAGCTTAAAGATCAGCTGAGACAGAGGGGGTTTCTTTCTTTTCCTCTTTTTTTTTTTTTTTTTTTTTCCCCCCCACCCCTCCTTTTTGCGGAAGATACGAGTTATGAAAGTCGGGCCAAAGTAGTAGATAAGGGCGTCAGATATCATTAGTGTGTGTGGTGTTCTTGATGTGCTAATGAACTATTTGAATAACCTCAAATGCAGGAAACAGCCAGGAGAATACTCAATTACACACTAGTAATGAGGGTGTAATTTTAAACTTCAGAAGTTAACAAGAGGGTTAATATGGCAATTGCATTCATCTTGTATTTGTTTATTTAAAATAGCTCTGTTTCCTGGCAGTGATCCTCTTTTTTTTTTTTTCCTATTTTTTTTATAAGGCAAATTGGCTTTAGTTGCATTAGTTGCCATAGTGGCGAAATATACAGCAACAGCGCAATTAGGCGGGTTAGGTGTAGCTAAACCGTGGAACGAGACCAAGTTCGTTAGCTGCGCTTCGTTTCGGTGAGGCGGGCTCGGAGAGGTGCCCCCGGCCGCGCGTTACCAGTGCCCTCCGCCGTGCGCCCGCACGTGCTCCTGCGCGCTCCCCAGCCCCTTCAAAAGCCGTTCCCTGTCGGGTTTTTGATCGCTGGAGCCAAATTACCGTGCCGTGTTTCAATTAAAGACTCGCTACGCTTTTACGGTTGGCTTTAAGTTTGGAAGTCATTCCGACTCCGTCTGTAAAACTTCTGCAGCTACGTCGTGCCCCATAAAATCCCGTGTTTCAGGCAATAACTGTAATGCTCGCTGCCCTACACGATCACCAACCCCCTGCGACGCTCTGGGGTCGAGCACTAACAGCCATTTCGGTGGCGGGCCCGAAAGAGCGCTGTGGGGTGAACACAGGTATCCGACATGCCTGAGCTGCTTCCGAAGTGGAAATACCAGTTCTGGACAGACTGACCCTTTCGCAGAGCTCGCCAGCTAATCAGCCAGCCTGAAGGCTAATTGGGGAGGGGAGGAAGGGGGGGGCTTTCTGTGAATGCCTGCATAAGCATCTATGTTCTTTAGAATACCTGTGACCTCTCCTTTCTAGTGTTTTTGTGGGGGTTTTTTTTGACCACTTCAGTGGAGCGCTGCAGTTTGATCTCCTGCTGCGTGTGTCTGGTGTCTCTGAATGGCTCGGAGGCTCGGTTGTGCGCTGGGAGTGTTTTTGTTCTAGCTCATTATTTCAGGTATTGGCTAACGCTCGCCGCTGAATTTTGCCCTGGACTCCTCTCGCGCTTGCTTTTAATGACCTCACGAGTAATTTGGGAACTTTGGGCGCGGTGTGGCTTGGAGGAAGGCCGCGTGTGTGAGGACAGAAGGGGCAGAGGAGCCGCGTGGCGGTGATGGAGGGAGCGTCTGGCGGGACGCGTGGCCGCGGTGCCCGAAGGCGCCGGGCCCTGCAGCTGGGTCCAGAAATCCAGCTGTTGCACCGCTGGTGGTGTAGCTGTGCGTTCGGAGCTGCAATCCTCCTCAGTGGCCGGCTGTTGGGAGAAAGGGAGAAGTGGCTCAAATAGATGGTAGCGCGCACAGCCGTGTGCTGCTTCCTTAACTGCAGCGAGGAAGAAAATGAGCAATCAGCAAGGATACTAGACAGTGTGGGTTTTCTCAGTAATTATATGGAAATGTTCATCTCCATTCACAATTTAATGAGCTAAACAAGCTGCCCAGCCACTTTTGTAGCTAAATCTTGCTTCTGCTACAAAACTTGGTAATTTAAATCTTAAGGAGAAGGAAGCTTTTTTTTTTTTTTCTTTTTAATCGCTGACTCTTCTCGTGTCAGTTTTAACTTGTGCACTTCTTCTTGTGCCGTGATGCAAAAACAGTGTCTGTGGAATAGATTTCCTTGGGAGAATGTTAATGCTAAACTTTTTCTCCCTAGCTACCTTTTATAATAGTTACGCTAATCGAGGTCCAGGGCATTTCCTGGGGAAATTAATGACTGGCTGGGGTTAATGGCCCAAGGCATTGCCTCAAGCCATCAACTCTCCCAGCTGGTCATTAATCCCCAGGAAGTGCCCTGGCCCTCAATCGTTATTGCTTAATTATAAACAAAGACTTTCCAGGCCTTTTTACTGAATGCATCTCATCAAGCAATGTGACACTAAATTCTGCTGTTGACAAATATCACCGATTCCTTGAAACCATGAAGGTCATAAGCTTATGTTTTATCGGTCGTGTCTGTAATTATTCTTCCAGGGGAAGGATTCTGCTGCCCCCCACGGGCTGGTGTAACCCCATGGTGAATAAATATCAGTGCGATGAGGGGGTTTCTTAGTGTGTTTGTGCTCCGTGTGTACGCTTTCTTGTAGCATTAATACCTTAAGCAAAGTATGGAAAAGGTTAAATGAAGGCACTAAACCGAAGGTATTGAATTTGCACTGGCTACGAACTTTAAGAACCTGAGCAAGGATCTTAATTTTACTCTTTTCTACCGCGGCCTCTCCCTTCTTTTGTTTAGCCCCAAGATGTGCTTTTAGCACTTGGTTTGCAGGAGCCTCTTCCAGAGCTGGGGAAAGGTGCATTCAGTGTTCGCCGTGATCCAACGACTGCTTTCGGTTGCAGCCGTGAGAGCAGCGTTATACAGTGTATTTTAAGCATGCTGTGCCACCATGGCACAACTTTCTTTTCAGTCCTTATGTGCTCTGAAGTGTAGCAATTTTCCTGCCACTGACAGCAGCGCTTCAGCTCAAGTTGACGACAGAGGGATGTAATTTGTCTGTTGTTCATCTCTCGTGTTACTGAAAGATGAACAATAGCTGAAGTTTAAGCCTTTGATGCTACAATGTGGTGGTAGCTGTTGAGATTTATAGGTCTGGTACGTGCTGAACTTCCTACAGTAGTAATTCCCCCAGATAGGTCTAAGGAAATGCATTGGCTTCAGCTGTGGGTGAGGGGAATCGCGGGTCGCTTCGGGATGCTTCTGTTATGCTGGTTCTCCAACTTGGCTGGGTTCCTCTGGACTACTTGTGGACAGTTTCATCAGCTCTTAAGATATCTACCAGACGTTTGGTCATTTAAGTACAGCTTGCGTGTATCTGTCCTGGGTGTTCTGGGGAATCCTTAAGTGTTTTTTCTTTCTGGTTTCAACCCAGGGCCAGCTTTCTTGTGTGTTTTCTTTTGATCTGGCACATGTCTTTTCATTGCCTTGTGCTTTCTTTGAAGGGCTTACTTTGACCAGATCCAGAAATCTTGTTCTGACTGCAAAAGAAGGCAAAACAGTAGTACATGATGAGTATAAGTAGACAGCAGGCAGAAATGGTGACAAATGAAAGTAATTAATAAGTTAGTCTAGCTCTTTTTAATCTTTCTTTTGGAAGTCGATAAGAATCTTTCTGCTTGATCTTCGGTATGAGAACATTCCACATTTCCATAAAGTGGACACAAAAAAGGCTCCTGTTCTGTACAAATTTTTTTAGTACTCTGACCAGAATCATCACTAGGGCTTTCCAAGTGTGCGGCATAGGAGAACTCATCAGGAAGCTTCAGGGATGCTTAGGAAGGCAGTGTTAGGATGCTAGGCTCTATTTCTATACAGGTAATAGATAGGGCAATATCCCTATCTTAACGGCTTAAAGTACAGCAGCTATTAAGACTGATGACTGCTAAATACCTTGTTAGTTCTTGTGGGAGTATGTCTGTTTATTTAGTTTCCGTGGGTAGTTCTGGCTGTGCTACTGCCTAGTTAGTGCCGTCCTCTTTGATTAATGGCTTATCAGAATTTGCAAGAAAATCTAGGATTTGCCAGATGTCTATTTGAAAAGGAACCCTGACGTTAAAATCTTCACATGTGAGGGTGAACAGAATTGTAAAAACTGAAAAACTGTACCTACCTTAGAGGCTGTTTGTTTCTTGGTTGTTTTTTTGTGTGTTTTTTTTTTTTTCTTAATGCTATTTTGTTTTGTTGTTTTGTTTTTCTTAATGGGAAAGACTTTCTTCTTCTAGTAGAGTTACAGATGTGTAAAGTGATTAGCTGTAGGAGGGACCTATTATACCTGCTGGTCATCAAAGTTGCTCTTAAATCCTGGGGAGGCAGGGATATCAAATATGGACACCCAAACCAGTGTTCTTATCAATCTCCATAGCAAAGTCTTGGCTATTGCTCTCTTCAGTGTTCAGTCAGTGATGTTTGTAACTCAGTTCTTCTAAAGATCATTGAACAGAGCTGGATTTCTTTTTCTTTTTTCTTTTTTTTTTTTTTTTAATATTTNTTTTTTGTTAAGATGGTCGGATATGCCAAGCTATGTTCACCAACATGAGGTTTTGGGGAATATGGATGTGCCCCAAGATGAGTGCAAGAGAAGCAGAACAGCGATTAGGCTCAGTGATCTCCTTAGGCTCTGGGGGCTGAAATGAATGAAGGGAGCTGGTCTTTCTTTCCTGGCATGGAAGTGGTCTGTTTGGGTTGGCTGCTGGGGAGGGGGTTGCTTTGAGGTGACTCGGGGTGAATTCTCTGAAGATGTGAGAATGGTGTTTCGTTACACACAGGTAGAGTTTGGGTTTTGGACTTTAAAGTCTAATACATTTGCTGTATTGTCTTTGTAAGTGGTCTTAGTTGCCATGGGGTGTTATATTGGAGAAATTACATTATGTAACAATTTCAGGTGGTGGTTTTGTCCACTAGCACGTCAATTCTTAAAATATTTTTACTTTTTAGATGTTAGATTCCTTTTGGTTATTTGCATCATGTGGACTAGTCAGAAACTTGCCTAGTCCAGCCTTCAGTGATACTGATAAGAATGCAAGAGGCGATCCATTTTGTATAAACCAAAGGAAGATGACCCTTCTAATACAATTAGGGGGAAAACAGCATCACTGAAGTGCTGCTGTATTTTGACACTTCTGTAATTCTGTAGAATCTGAAATGACTAAGTTGGTGCTCTTCCTCTGTGAACATCAAAGGTACACTGCACAAACTTAAAGGCAGCAGAGGTGTTGTGTTTTTTAACAAAAAAGTCTTCAGTGATTATCCTGTAAAAGATTTCCCATTGCTCTCCTGCTAGAGAGCAAGAGATCAGAAACTGTTCAGTCTAATTGGTGAGTCTGTATGACAGTGAGCTGCCTTATTTCATGTGTGGTGTAGAAATAAATGAGTGCTTAAACCCTTTGAAACACACCACTACTGCACAAGCCATAGGCTGTAATTAAATTGAATGTGGGGTTGTATTGTCTTGTGCCCTTGGCTATAAACTTGATAACAGACCATGGTACACCCACTATTGTGTTAGAAGCTGGAACCTAATTAGCTATGTTGTAGATTTTCAGTCACTTTCAAAGCCCTTCTGTTCATCCTTTTCCCAGTGTCCTTTTTTTTCCTTATTATTTTGCTTTTCTGTTTCTGAAGCAATAAAAGCATCCTGCTTCTCAGAAGGAAATCATTAAGGGCATGTAGCCAAATATGTACGTGCAAGATAATTTTTTATCGTGTTCTAGGATTCAAGGGACAAGTGTTAGTAACTGCATTTTATCTGATGTAGAAGAGATTTATTAANATATAATCGTGTTTTCAGGGAGTGCTTTGCAAGTCTCTCAGGCATTTGAGGGGGTAGGAAGGAAGGGATTGCAACTCCTCACAATACCTTGATCTGAAAGTAACGTTGGAAGACATGAGATTGAATTCTGTTCTCGTTGTTTTCCAGGATTATCACACACAGAAAAATGGCTCTTCCAGGCTTTTAGAAATTCACGTGCTTTTGCACTCAGCCAATTTTAGTTAGTTGATCTGAAAACCTTCAAACTTGCTAAGGACTTAATCCCTAATGAGGACAAGTGCCTTTGATCTGTTCTTAGTGCCATTTTTAGTTTGGGAAATAATCAAAGTTGCAGTGCACAGATGCAGCATGTACATTTCCAGTAGGTTCTCGGTTAATTGATGTGCTCACTGATTGCATGCGTCCGTACCCTTCTGTAGCTGGGGCGGATCATTCCAGGCGGGGTGGGGGCCCTGGCGGTGCAAGACCCACGCGTTCTGCAGTCCACTGGGGGCCAGGGGAGCGCAGAAGGACAGAGCTGAGGGGAGGATGTGCGAGGATGCGTGGGGCACACGTCCCGGGCTGAGCCTTCCCCGTGGTGTGGGCAGGGTTAGGGTGCTTTGCTCAGTGGGTGCAGTTCTGCTGGCGGAGGCTGGTGGTCCATGCTCATGTGGGGAGTGTGAGGAGGAGGAAATTTCTTTAAGGGAGGTGAGGTGCAGGGGTGAATTCTGGCTTTCCTTCTGTTTCCTTATTCCAGAGATCTTGTGGAGGCACTGGGACGGTTTCTGGTCTGGCGCTGATCTCTAGCACAGTGCTCTGTTTCGCTCCCTCCTCCTTAAGCACACAAAAACAGCATCTGGTGATGCTGTCGTTTGTTTTAGTTTGTGTTTTTTTTTTTTGATATGGGGAGTGGGAGGAAGATGGGGCTGTGAAGTTGTGACTCTCGCCCTTGGTAGCTCTAATGAAGGGGCTGCAGCTCTTGGACTTCCCTGTAAATTGGCACCTGTGTATGCTGTTGCTGCTTCTGCATCTGTCTGTCAGCAATGCAATGCGTAAATGAATGGCTTCCCTAAAACACCACTGTATTTTAAGCTCCTCTTTTTGTGTCTGTGCCCACTTATGCATGCTTAAAATTAGGGATTGCTGGAGAATTTTCAAGAGTGATTTCTCAACACCCTTCAGCTGAACTCTAACCTTTTACTAACTGCAGGTATATAGATAATGTGTTTATATATAATGTATGTATATATGTGTGTGTGTGTATGCTGCTCTCACTGCTGTTGGTTTTCCTCTGTATGTTTCTAATAGGCTTCAAAAGTGTCAGGGAGAAGTTGTTCAGAAGCAAGGACAGCATGCTGCATCTGCTGTTTTGACTCTGAGTTACTGAGGTGCAATAGGGTAGTCTTGAGCTCTTACTCTGATTTTGGGTTACCAGCTGTGAAGCCCATGCCCACCCTGCCAGCATGAGCTCTTGTTTCATGGGTGAGGTGCCCGCAGTGCACCCGAAGGAGCGGCCAACTGCATCAAAACTATTGCACGTAATAGGAAATCATCAGTGGCTAATTAACAAGCGTCCTCTGGCTTGAAGCTCATCTGGAAATGAGGCGGCGGAAGCGCGCGGTGCGTCTGGCCGACGCGGGGGGAATGGCACATGCGGGTTTGGCATGAAGGAAAGGGGGAGATCCGCTCGCCTTGCCCTCCCGCCTGCATTCTGCTTGGGCTGGGCTGAGGCTTTACTCCCTCCGTGTGCCCGCAGGCTGGGAGCAGGGAAGGCGAGGTGGGCTCAGGAGCTTCCTTCCCACCTCCCTTCTTGCCAGGGCCGTCTGTTACCCGCGTGCTCCTTCCCTCGTACCAAAATCACACGGCTCCCAAGCATGTGAGTCGCCCCAAGTGCTGTAATTAACCCACATGGTTTTGATGCCAAACCGGGAGGACCTAATTTTGGTAGTTAGGCTGGCGAGCTGGAAAGTATAAATGGGAGCACAGATGTCATAACAGACAAACCTACAGGCTGTAGCATGGATGGATGTTGTGTGAATGTCAGGTAAAGAGGGAACCTGCCTGAATTAGTTGCATTTTTGAGGGTTTTTCTATGTTTCTAATAGTTTTATTACTAACAGCATTCACAGTGTGTACTGGTCTGCTGTTCCTTTTGTCTTTATCTTGGATATCACAGTAGGTAGCTAGAAAATCATTGCAGACCATGTTTTCTGTGATCGGGAGATGAGGCTTTCTGTAGGCTCTTACTGAGTTTATTAGTACTAGTTCCCATCTTTGGTTTAGAAAACGTGTTGCCTTTTTCCTGTCATCGTAACACCAGTTTCTGGAAGCTTTCCCTAGACCCAGTCAAGACCAGATTCACATTTTCACTCAACTCTTTAAAATGAATTTGGGGGGAAAACATAATAAGATGCTCTAGGTGTGTGGGTTTTGGCAAATAACTGGTTGAGAAAGAATTGTTTAGCCTCTTAGCATCTTTTACGCTTTCTTTTTCTATTGCCTTTTAATTTGGCAATGCTGAAATAAGTATTTTGCTGATTATATCTCTGAAAATACAGTTTCTCTGAAAAAGCACACTCTAAAAATACGCAGCAATTGGTGACTGGCAAACGTGAACGCAAGGACTACGGGGAGCAGAAGAGAAACTGTTCTCACGGGCTGAGGGCATCACGCAAAGCCCCGCGGTCCCTGAAGCCACGGGAGGAGAGCTCAGTTCTGTAGAACTGACCGGTGTTGGTAGGAATAAGATTTCTCTCCAGCACAAAAGCTTTAAAAAATTATACTCTTGAGCAGGAATTGCAGTGCACGTCCCTCAGCCTTTGACTCTGGCGCTTTTGCCTAAGTGCTGTTTGAAAATGTAACAGGCAGAATGGGACTGACGTGGGTTTAGGTGTCAGACTGAAAAAAACTGCTGGAAAATCGGCTTTTGAAGCTGTTGCCAATCCAGAGCAGTATGTGCAACATAGTTAAGGTTTGACTTTTAAAAAACAGAAACAACTTTTATGTCCTTTCAGAACAGCGTAGTTTTGCTTTCCTTTGGGGGTATTTGACACACTTCTAAAACAACCTTATTTCTGTTTTTATCTCTCTAGAATACCTTGCAGATTAGCTTTTTTTAAGCATTATTTTTGAAATGCACCTACATTTGTCTGCTGCTTTCAAATGAAACACTGCCAGTCTTCTTGGTGTTGCTTAAGCAGGAACTGGATACAAATGTTTCCACTGAAAATACTTATGGACATAAACTGCTCCCTTCGTTTTTAGGCATTGGAAAGTACCAAAAGTGAGGAATGCCAAAAAACAGTTAAGGAAAAACCAGGTTCGTTTTAACCAGCAAGTACAAATTTGTCAAAGTGGGTATCGAGTTTAAAATGTGGTGACACAAATAATACTAAATGCAGTATGAATTAACATGTTAATGCATTGCATTGGTGTATGGAAGTAGCACTACGCTATGATGTAAATGGTGAAAGCATCCACATCGCACAGAGGAGGAGAGCTGAACACTTTTTTTAAAGTTCACTATGGTCATTCATTAGAAAAGGATTCCTCGTGGCTATGCTAATGTGGAATTTAACCATTTTTCATCAGTACGCTATATTCACTACCAGACTGCTAACAGATGCATTCAGGATCATGAATATAATAGTAGGCTAGATTTGCAGTGCAGGATAATGATATGGTAGTAACTGTTGCAGTCATGTAAAATGTACAGAGACGCTTTTAGAAGCTTGTGTGTTATTTCAGTTGTTGAGAGATACTAAGCCATCAGGCCAAATCCATACTATTTACAGATGAAGATACAATAGCTGATAAATATACGTGTGTATATATATGTATTAGATTTCACAAGACCCGTGTCCACGTTTTTACTAAAATAGAAGCCAAACAAACAAAAAATACTTCGGTGCCGCTGTTCGAGCAGCGACTGCAGAGCCCTGCCCTGGGGACATTGGGTGCTGATGGCAAAGCAGCCTGCGGCTCCCTGAGCCCCCCCGGGTTTTCCTGCAGAAATGTAAACACGCACCGTAAGGAAAAACTAAAACGTTGCCATTTTCCCCACACATTCTTTATAAAAGCCAAAAAGCACCAAAGCAAGCCCGCAGCCTGAAAACTCTTTATTCTCTTTAATGGCGGTGGTTAGCTGTTATATCTCCTTTTTCTGAATGGGGCAGGAGAGCAGAGCTGAGCCCTCTGACCTATCTGGAAGTCAGTAAGCAGGGTTAAATAACACTGCCAGCTGGGTTTTGGAGCTCGGACGTAGGAATTTTGTGGTGAGGAAAAGAGCTGGAAAAATGTTGAAATGGGAAATGAAGAGGAGAGGGAAAGCAGGGTGAGAAAATGTTACCAGCCACCTCATTGCAGCACGTCAGGTATGAACTAGATTCATTTCTGTAGGCCAGTGCACTTCTGCTGGGTTAGTTTGATGGGTTCAAGTGGTGGGAAATAATGCTTCTGTTTAAAGAGGGGCTAGAATCAGAGGAGGAAATTAGGATTAAAAAATTCGCCCTTCTTAATACTAAGTAACACGTGAAAGGCACCAAAACAAGATTTGATCAAGGAAAAGATAGAGTTGGGGAGTGGCAAAGAAGAATTGTGTATTTTCTTTAGAGTAGAAATGCTAGAGGAAAATGTGAAAGAAGAGTAAACTTTCTGGAGGGGGAAAAGTCTTGGTTTTCTTAACCTTCCAAGTCAATTAAAAGAAAATGAGTATGACATAAATTAAGTACCTGTATTCTTGCATCGTATGGAAATTGAAATCTAAAGGTTTTTTTTTTTTCCTTAACCTTAAAAAATGTGACATTTAAACCAGTGTTTGCCTATAGAGTTTTGTTTCAGAGTAAGTGCTGGTTCTTGGGTATGTATCCCAAAAGAGATCCACTGTCAACACTGTGGTAAAATGGCATATAAGCATTGTGTTTGTTTTTATTCCTAATGGACAATAAACTAGTTTCCTCAAGCTACTTGAAATACTCCTTGTAAACTAAAGTGTCCAGATCAATTTCTCATTCACATCTTATTAAAGCTCAGTGAGGAAGTTGGGAAAACATGGTTTTGATCAACGTGCTGTATGAAGTGGTGATCTACTCCATTAATCTTTAAGCTACTTCATAAAATTCCTCAAGAGAACCCCAGCGGGTTCCTGCTCTCCAGGGAAGCTTTATCCCACCCGGATGCCACACGGGCCCTGCAACACCGCGACGTGATGGGAGTGCACGTGGGTGCTTTACCCGGAGCGGGACTCGAGGAGAGGAGGTGGTCGTGTGGGCTGGGGTCTTGGTTCTCCCGCCTTTATCTGGCTTGCGGTTTCCTCGTGAAATGCTAGCTGCATTAAGTTACTGCTATGAAGAGCTGTCTGCATCCCAAATTACTTGCGTATGCTGGTCTATTCTGTACGTTAATGCTTGTGTTTTCATTGTGTAGTCAGTTCGTGTTATGTATCACAACTTTAAGTGCTTTGGTGGTGTGCTTAATCAAAACACATTGTTTTTTCCCCCTAAAGAAGAAAATGCAGGGTCATAGCTCTGAGACGTCAGGAATTTCTTGTTGGTTGTGGTGGTAGATGGCTGGATGCTAGCTTTCAGCATGTAATTCTTTAGAAGTAGTTAAGCTGCTGTCATGCTATACTCCATTTTTCATAAACCCATTTTAAACTTTTATACAGTGTCTTTTCTGATCTCTTCTATCAAGTTTCTGCCTATGCATCTCCATGAGTAGAAGACCTCAGATCAGTATTTAAAGCGTCTTCTTCCGTACTTTATATATGTGGCTATATCAAGGTACATAATCATGCACTCTATTATGAACTTATTCCAGGAGAGGTGTTCATCCGATCAGCAGTGCTTACAGCTGGCAATGGCAGGCAGATGCTTTGAGTGCTGTTGCAAATCAGCAGTATTGTTTTGGAGACACTGTCGAACATGCTATTTTTGTCGTGACATGAGAATAAAAGCTCCGTGTTTTGCTGTGGGGAAAATGCAGTACATGATGACATGAAGCCTCCCCAGAGGGGAAGTGCCCGGCCTGTGTGCCGGCGGGGCCGTCCCATAAGAAGCTGAGCTTTGAGAGAGAGGGATGGCCATGCTGGAGGTGGTACACCAGCTGGTTGAAGGCTAGGCAGCTGAGAAAGCTGATAAGAGATGTTAATCGGGATGCACCAGCAATTCTAGCCCAAAGCGGGCTGCAGAAGGAAGTCCTCATCTGCAGTAACGGGAAGCCGTTAGCCGTTCTTAAAGCGTTTTTTTTGTGACCTGTGTGGGAGGTGGCGGTCTCAGCAGGACCCCGGCGGTTGAGCGCCCTCGCAGCGAGGCAGGCCGTCACAGCTGACACCGGTTGTCACCAGTGACCTTCCTCCCCGAGGTGAGCCGCCGCTGGTCGAAGCGCGCGGGCCTGCTCCATCGGGTTGGGTGCTGGGCCGGGGGCGTGGTGTTATCTAAAAGCAGCAGGCTCCTCTACCAATTTAAGAGGAAAAACAAGACTAATGGCCAAATTCGTCGTCTTCACGTTTTTCACTTGCTGTGAAAAGTAGCCAGTTGTTTCTCCATCTTCCTGGCTTTACCATCTCCTTAATGCAACTTCTTCGTCTTTTACTGATGGCTTCTTGTGTCTAATCATTTCTTAATGAAGCAGAGGGCTGTATTTTATTCTGTCCTGCGTGGGCTTCTTTTTGTCACTCATTCTTGTTTTCCCTCCACTCTGTTTCCATTCCAGGCAAAAATTATTTCCAGCTGAGAAAGGCTGGATGCGTGTTGTTCCACAGCAAGTGTAAATGGCCCTGCTTGCAAACAGCAGAACATATTTTCCCTCTGCTCGCGCCCCCTTTCCTCACCTCGACCCAAGGGCTGGCTGTCCCGGTGCCCCATCACCAGACCGGTGGCCGAGAGTGATGTCTGTAGAGGAGAATAGGAAAGGGGCAAGGAGGTGATGGTTGTGATGGGCTCAGATGCTTCTGATGTGGGTGCTAAAAAGGCTTGCCAATTCCCCTCGGAGGTGCAAGTGACATGGCAGGAGGAGATTAATTATTAAGGATCAGATATTAACACGATAGTGTTGGGTCTGTGGGATGAACAGACCCCTTTGCATTTTCTTCTCGAACTGTTTTGATGGGAATGTTGATTACAGACAAGGTAAACTTGTTTGTACTTTATTCATTAATAACAAACTATAAACTGCCCTGCCTCCCCTCCCCACAGGCAAGGCACTTGAAGAAATGCCAGGCAATTAAAGTACTTAAGACAGTAATTACAGTCAAATATACAACAAAAATAAAATCATTGCACAGGATTTTTCTATGCTTGGTTTTGTTCTCTTCGTTTATTAAACCACAGCTCTTGCCTCATGATTGAACAGGAATGTCTCAATTGGTGGTACCAAAGTGTGCGACAAGCTTGCTTCGGTTTGGTTGGGTATTTATAGCCTCCTTGATGGTCTTACTGGCCAGTTCTTCACAGCTCTGAAACTCTGCTTTTTAGATGCATCTTATTCAGTATATAAAGCTGGCATATCCCTGACTCTTAGTACTGATCAGTAGGTCCATGATACCAATGGTCTCCTGAACCTTTTCCTTTCTCACTTTTCTGATACTTACTGTACATGGAAGAACATTTCTCAGGTTACTGTGATGCTTAGGAGGGGAAGACTGAATTGGGGTGAGTCATTCGGTTAGTCCATACTTGGCTTCAAATATTTAAATTTACCTGGTGCATTTTAAAATTCAGAAGTGTCCACAAACTTGGGTTGTCGTGAATCTATTTAATGAGTTAGCATACTGCAGCGTAAACCTGTATGTGTGCCAGCTCAACATATTTTAAGAGGAATTCTTAGTGACTTCGGTATTCCAGATAAAGTATGCTTTAAAAAGAAAGAAACTTAGCGGTAATGAGATCCAGCTGGTGTACATAAACCTTTCACATTACATTACATAATTAAGTTGGTAAGTAATGTATGGGGAAAAGTTCTTGTTGCTTATTCTTTTGTACTGGAGTTTTACAAGGCTATATAAATACTGTAAGTATTTAATGGGGGAAAAGCAGGATTAAAAGCAAACAGCAGAAGATGGATGGTATAGAAATGTCATAAAACAAATGTGCAGTATTACCCTTGTGATATTTAATATTAAATGACTGAAACTTGACGGTGTTCTGTATGTTGAAATTGCTCTCATAAGGTCATTTTCTAATTGATTGGTTTAATTAATGTGATTGGTTTAAAGGTAAATTGTTTTATGCTGAACAATACCAGAGCGCACATCCCCTCTGAGGGATGTTTTGGTCAGTCTGTTTTATTTGGTGAAATCTACACCACTGTGGTATTCAAAGCAGGGTACAAGCTCATGGTCTCCTTACCATAACTTAACAAGCTGTTCTCCTTTTAACAAACTATAATTACAGAAACATAAACTACATCTTCATTTATTTCGGCTGTAGAGCATGGGAGAGGAATGTGGGAAGGAATTCTTTGTACCACTGTGAATTTAGTTGCCTACCTTGCAATTGTTTCATAAACATCCTAGAAAGCTTCTGAAAATACTGAATGTGGAATGTGCCAAAAATGGTTAAAATGCTAGACTCCGTCCTCTGGCAGACAAGCCCTGGCAAATCTTAGCTTGATGTTGCTGCCCTCCTTCTTTGCTGAAGGCTCTTGCTCCCTTGCGGAGTCAGCAAGAGGTGCCGTGTGCCCTGGCTTCAGCAGCTGCAGCAAACCTTGGTCGATGGATTTTGGGGGGCCAGTGGCTCGCACCATGCCGTCTGTTCAGTGCCCTGGTGGGCGCGAGGCACACTTAAAAAGAGTGGTCAGGCACGTATCATAACGTAGTTAAAGCTTAGGCTGTTGTTCTTGCGAAGAGTGTAATTTACGATAATTGCCTTTTTTTAATAATGAGCCGATCTATTTGAGATGTCTCAATACCCATTAACCAGTTAAGATGACAACTTAATTTCAAGCTGCTGTTACTGATGCTGGCCTCGAGCTGCTCGGGCTGGGCGCTGTGGTATAGTGCTGTATTGCGCTTCAGCTGCCTTCCACAGAAGGGAAGGGGAATTTTGAACTATACATAAACTTTCACTTGTGTGAGAGTTATTCAATGGGAGGTGAAAGGAGCACTCAGGATATAAGTGAATACAAATATCTTCTGGTTTTGTGGGTTTGTAAGTTCCCATAAATCAGTCAGCAAGTTCCCAGTCATTGTGACAACCACATGTCCCGTGCTCCGACATCGCAGCCACCACAAAACTCTAGTGAAGGGTGCAATCAGCCCGTAATGAGAGTGGCAAGTCAGATGAGTGGCATTTAAAAAACAGGGTGCTGTCTTGCAGATTTCTGACTTGTTTTTCTTTTTTTTCAGACCGTCAGTGCACTGACGGACTTTTAAAATTTCCCTTCCTCTCCTCCATGCTGCCTGCCTTGCCCCCTGCTGCTTGATAAAGTAACAAAAATCCACAGTGGGACTTTCCGGGAAAAATACGGGCTGAAAACATTTACGGGCTCATTCATAAGGATTTGAAATGGCTGGGTGTTTTGTGCTGCTTGCTTTTAAGGGAATGCTTGTGTTAATGAGCATTTATTATGAAATACGGAAAAGAAGTTCGTTAGAAGTCGAAGTGGGGCGATCTGCGGCTCCCTGCTCTTCTCTCTCTGCCGTGGGGGGCTCGGGTCCCCTCAGGGCAATGAAGCCGGTCTCGTGGCTTCCAGGCCTGCCCACAGGCCTGCCCACGCAGCAGGAGCGGTGGCCCTCAGCGCTGGCGGCCCTTGGCATCGGCAGGGATGTCCACAAGCACCCAGTGCCTCGCAGGCTCGTGCTGCACGAGAAGGCCTCGCTGGCCCCGGGCTGGCCGATGGGGCTCCCCATCCAAGGCCCCGACCGGCCCCACTTGGCTGGAGATCAGGGGGACCACGGCGCGGCCTGAACAAGAGACACTTTGTTCTCCATCCTGGATGCACTCCGGTTAAACCCCGCAGTCATGAGGCTGGGTTTGCTGGTGCGCTCTCACTCTTTTGCATTGCACAACAGCACAAACACCCAGCGAGCTAGCGAATTTGATCCCTGTTCCCTAAGGATTGTGACATTCTGGTTGTGTATAAGTTTGCTGCCTGAATTTGGAGTATGGTTTATGAGGGGGACCTTGCCTCTTGTAGAAAGCATTATTTCCCTTTCTGTAGGACTGCAAGGCAAATGTTCTTGGTCTGCGAAGTAACTTCTTCAGTATACTGTCCTTACCATGGTTTTCGTTCATCTTCCCTGCTGCATGCTTACTTACTGAATTTGTTTAACTGAAATGCAAAATAAATTTATTTTCTTTAGCATTTGGGTCTCATGCTGGCTTACAAGAAACACAGAGCAAGGAATGCATTTGTTTTGCACTGTTCGGGAGCTTTCTAAAATACTCAAGTGTGCTGTGGTTCTTTTTTTGTTCTGTTTTCTCAATCTGCAGTTATAAGTGCACTTTTTCTTGCTAATCTGCTGCCTGAAATACTCTTTGTTCAGGAAAGCAAGTCTATTTCTGTTGTAATCAGGGCTAAGAATTCAGCTTCAGGGTCACTCTGTGGTACTGCAGAGTTCACTGACCACGTTTTGCTGCTGGCAGTCCTAGCTTTGGCCCCTTTACACAGATCAATGCTAGGCTAACCCCATTTATTGTTACTACTGAATCAAAACTCTGCTGCTCCTATTTAATTTAGCTCAAAATAGACGTAATGCAAACAAGCGTCAGCATGGTAAAAGAGCTAGGAGAAGAGGAGGAAGAAAAAAGGCATTCAGTTGTTTGGGTTTGTTGGCTGTTTTTTTGTTTTTTTGTTTTTAATTCAAGATACCAAATGGTGCCAGGCTTCAGATGGGAGGAATTAGTTTGCACTGTATCGTTAGACCCTTTATAAAAAAAAAACAATAGTCGTCATTGATTCTAATCTACACGAGTATTAGAGTTTATCTGGTTATCTGGCTGTCTCCAGTTTCCCTTTTGTGTTTAAAAACCTTTTCTAATATCACTGCTACTACTTCAACTTAGCCATACATTCAGCCTTCTTCTGGGTTTTGTAGTCCCAGTGATGCGTCTCCCGGTTTGCTTTGTTTCGGCCCCACCAGGAGAGCCTCCATCCTTACTGCTGGGCACCTACCACCACTTACCATTGCTTCAGCCTCCTAGAAGCTTCCAGACTTGCCTGTGGCCAAGTGAAATTGCTGTTGGCAGGAGTGTTATCCTCAGTGAAGCTACGTGGTACTGAACGCTTTGTAAGGTCCATCACGGTGAGATGGGTTGCAAGGTTTTGTTAGAGCAAGCGTGTGGCGGGTAAGACTGCTGAGGCCATCAAACCTCTTGACTGCAGTATAATGTTTTTCTGCATCTGCGGCACACCTCAGAATGAGAAAATGTCGGGATCCTCAGGCCGTTGCTTGGAGTTGAGATGACAGGACCTTTATGGCGTGGTTGGCATCCTGCCACTGTTTCCAGCTAGGACTGGATTTATAAATTCCACCGCCACACCTCATTCCACACGGCTTTTCAAATATGTGGAGCAAGGCGCACACAAACCCTCACCGGTTGTTGTCCTCTGGGCTGAAGCTCTGTTCCCTCTGCAAGGCAGCATGGACAGAAATCCCGAGATCCAGTGTTCCCGCTGGAACAACAAAACGATCTCGCCACACGTCCTTCCACTCCGCCCCCTCTCCCCAAACTAATCCCCTTCGGTTCTTCAGCTCCAGGGCACCATTCAGCAGAAATCAGGTGCTCAGTCCGGGTATGTCTATAAGGGACCAAAAGATGACAGCCATGAGACAAATCCATAATTTAGGAATTGTTGATGAAGTTACTTTCTGCTCCCCCCTGCTAGATGCTCATCACAGGACTTCTGAAACTTTTCCTGTTTGTTCCAAGTGCTCTTACTTTTGTTCGCCATTTACAATTCATCTGTTCCTGAAGGCAAGCTTTTGTTCCAAAGGGGAGACCAAAGCCTGACAACTTAAATGTTTTTTGTGTTTCACCACCCTTCTCCGCACTCTTGCGGATTAAGTGCCACCCACCCTTTTCTCTTTTGGCAGGGCTTTGTTGCCCCAACAGGGGATGCTTTGTTTCCCCCCTCCCACTCCCAACACACTTGGCATCTCCGTTGCCTCCTTTTCTCGCCTCTCGCGGCCCCGCAGCCTCCTGCCCTCCTCCCCGCCATGCCAGGAGGGAGCTGCTGTGTCCTGCACCGCTTCCCTGGGCCTCACAGCAAGCTGTAGGCTTTCTGGCCTTTCCCCCAAATTCGTCTGCTTCCAGAGAAGGTCCTTTGCAGGCGTTATCTTCCAGACTTTATCTGGAACTGCTCTTTTAAAGCCTCAAGATGTGTCCCTGTGGGCAACTGTCCCCTCATCTGCCTCTTTAGCTGTCAAGTCTCCCTCTTGTGATGGTTTCTTCCACTTTTCAGGTGTCTGTTGGAACGTAGTGGTTTGGTTTTGTTTTGTTTCACATGAAAGCAGTACTTTTGTGAAGAAGAGTTATTTTTCTGCCTCTGATTCCTGCAGGGGTGAGGAAGTGTGTCCTCTGCCCTGGTCACTGAGTGTCAGCAGCCTGCTACGTGCTGCATTTGATGAGCACCGTTCACAGGGCCCAGTGCTGTGTTCCCTCGTGTGCCAAAGGGACAGGGTCTTAAAATCATTGTTTGTTTGTTTGTTTGTTTTGGTGTGGGGGCCATTTTTTCTTTGTGTGTGCGGTTTTGTGTGTTGTGTTTTCTGTTTTTTTGTTTGTTTTGGGTAGAAGTAAGATTCTGTTCATATATTTAGTGTAGAAAACAGTTTCTTAATCCATTTTTTTCCCTTGGAAATCAAACTGATTTTGCTTTAAGTGATTGCATTTTAGTAACGGATCCTAAATAACCTTATCTTCTAAGCACTTAATTATCATACACTCAAACAGCTCTCTTAGACACTTTTAGATACTCCCAGATCTTGTGGTCTCGATCTTTCTCTAAAATTGTTTTTTCTCTATTGCAGAAGGCAGGTGTAGTTCAGAGGTGTCAGTCTGGGACTTGAGCTGTTTATAGAGGATGTGTCCCCTTGTTGACATGGTCTTACTGGCTACTACCAATGGTTGCTACCACTCAAGGTGTTCAGTGGATTTGTTTTCTGTACCTTTAGTTAGGTGAAGTATTCCTTCAAGACCAATAAAAGATTTCTTCAAGTATTGTTTTGAACGAGAATAATTTTGCATCAAGCTTGCTGCTTCATCAATGGTTAATTTAGGCTAACCTCTAGGCATTGGCCAACTTCTCCAAGAACCCAGTTACAGAACAGCCTACCAAAAAAGTGAAATTTCATACCTGAATGGTTACCACGTGGTGGTTGATCCAGCTCTGGCAAGTGGCAGTGCATGTCCTTAGGTTGTCTAAAGTAGCTTCTGTATGTTTTAAAAACGAAGTAACTTTGTGTATTATAAGTTTGGCTTTCATTTTCTTGGTGAAACTGCCTGTTGCCCTTTTTCTTTCAAGTTGTCCCCAAATCATCTCATTAGGTTGTTCTTCTGTACTGTTGTCTTCTGTTATTACACAGCTACCTTTAGCATGAGTTTGTTAATATGTCTTTATTCCCTGCTTGTCAATTTTATTGAAATGTGTGCTGTATGTTGGAGGCAATAAAAGCCAATAGCTAGAGAAAGTAAGATAGGCATTTCTTGTTGATTAACTGATGTGGTCTTTTCTGCTTCTTTAGACACTTTTTGTTCCTTTTGCTGTCCAAACACTGGCGCTTCACATGTTAGTAATAACCAGAGAAGCACAAAAACAGACTCAGAAACAGGCCAGGCAATCCAAGTTAAAGTATATTATACAAGGTTTTTGCCTGGTATTCTGAGGATGTGTGTGTGTTCTGCTGTGGTGTTGGATCAAGTTAAAGCGTTTTAATATGAAATAGAGTTTGCTGAACTAGTTAGCAGAGACCATTCTGTCTAAAACTAGTTAGCTGGTTGCTGCTTCCTGAAGTTGGCAGTGGTGATGATGGCTTCTGTTAGCATATAGCACATGGTTATATAGATTCGTGGTTAATCCACCCTTGTGGGCAAAAAATGCTAAAATTAGCTGCCAAAGGGATGTTTTTATCATATGAGCTACAATGACTACTTGGAGAAATCCCTACAGGTCTGAAAACAATAATAATCAAAACCGTATTTCTTAGCCTTGGATCCGAAAGTATCTTTTACACATAATGGAATCAAATGAACCAAATCTAAAGTATGCTTTGTTCCTATGCCATATGGTTGCTGTCTTGCCAAGCACACTTCTCGCCTTCCAGAGCAGGATTCTGTATTCTCCCCCACTCAAATCCCGCCCTTCGTGCTACCCAAAAAAGTCGCTGCTTGACCCCGGTAGTTGTGTGCATACTGTTCCTTTTCTCCCTTCATCCCTAATTGTTTTCCCAGTGTTTAAGAAAACCTCAAAAACCAGAAAAGAGGTAAAAACGAACGAAAAACCTTCGTGCATTACTGCATGAAGGAGCATTTTGAACTTAATTCAGGACTTCAGCCCCTTCCTACCAGCTGCTCCAAAGCATACCTACTCCCCTGAGGGCTTCCACGTCCAAAGAGCATCAGATTTCTGGTATGGGGTAGGGGTAGGAAAGTGTCTGGGTGGCTGATGGTTTTCAGCTCAGCTCCCATATGCGGTGTGGTGCATGCATAGCCCTCTTGGAGAGCTCTTGGGACCCCTTGACTGTCCTGTGCCATCTCATGCGCATGTCCTCAGCATTAGCCCGTTTCCTCTCCCAGCACCTGTATGTTGTTATGCCGCTTGTCCCAAGGTATTGAGTAACCTACGCGCATTTTGAAATAGCTTAATGATAAATAATGTGATTTCTCTCGTGATAGTGCTTGGACTTTTTCATTCTCCTGCTTGTTATGAAATATGTAGGCTGATAATTTCAATGAGAGTTACAAGAGGAGAGAGAAACTTCTAGCCAGCCCTGGAAATGCACGGGATCATTTCAGAGCCAAGTAAGCTCTCCTTATTGCAGTCTGCGTTAACCAGGACTTCCAAAAAGCCTGTCGTTTCAGTAAGTTCAGTCTTTATCATTTCCTTGCACTGTCCTCCCTCTTGGTGGTCTCTGTCCGTCTGGCAGATTTTCAGTAGATCGTCATTTTTTGAGATGGTATCGTTGTTTTGCTTAGTTCAGCATCAGGAGGGGAAGTGGGAGGGAGGAGGAGAACCTGTGACAGCAGAGGGCTCCTAAAAGCCGGTCCTTTTTGCCTATAGTGTTGCATTGCATCAATTCTGGAGTGAGGGATGTATAATTTAGGGCTGCAATTTTCTACTGTATTTCTAATTCTGTACCAGCCTGAACTGTAACTGTCAAATGCAGTTTTGTTTACATCTTTGTTCTAAATTAGATAATTACGAAGGTATGGTTTTAAAGCCCTTTTGTGCCTCTTTTCTGCAGTGAGGTTATAGATGAAGCTATCTGTCTGTTATATATTGTCTAGTCTCGTAATTACTAAGTGGACACGATGTCTTCAAAATTACGATTCAGGCTGAGAATATTTTATTATTGGTTGCTGCAACAAACATCTGGAGAGTGCTTAGAGCTTGAGTGTGTTACAGCATTTCATAGATACAGTTTTATTGGATCCTTATAATTTGTCCATTTCCTTTTCATATGGCAGGAAGGGCTAACAGGCTTTCTGTGGGGTTATTTTTTTTTTTTGTCTTAAGGTGATTCCAGATATAAAATTCTTCAGACTATCTGAAGGTGGTTCTTTCTGTTGGCTGCTTGTTCAATCTGAAGTAGATAATGTTCTGTTGATCGGTCCGAAAATTGCGTGTTCTCCAGATGGGTCAGTATTATCTCTTTCTGCTCCCAGGCAAATTAATAAAACAAATTTTAAAAGTGCAAAGGAAAGCAGGCGGCTGGCTGATTCAAAGGGAGAGGCTATGTTTTTCATCACCACCCTTTCAAAGCCTCTCTGAATCAAAAGAACCATTGGATTGCGAAGGCAAGACCTATGCCACACCAGAAGCTCCCAGTTCAGCAATTTTCCCAGGGTAAAATTATAACTCATGTTTCCTCAGCACAGGCTGTAACTGGCAGCGTTCCTTCTACTTCTAAGGGTGAAATTGCTGGGGGGAGAATAGACATCTAATGTGCCTCTGGAAGTTTTACAATGGGTGTTAGCCTGGCTTTGTGAAAAGGTAGACGTTCTTCTGGAACATGCCCAAGGGCAGGTGCTATTCAAACTGTAGTGTAAATTAACTTTAAATAAGGTAGTGTGGGCTCATTTCTGTTGGGGTTGTGAGTCAAATTTGCAGAAAAGGCCCATTTCTCAAATTCTGACAGTTAATGACAATCTTCCAGTTATCCCACTGAAGTCTGCATTTTTATGAGTCTTTAAAATCTTCAGATATGACTGCAATTCAAGATGTTAATCTTTATTCATGCTCTGCTGATAGGATCTTAACTCGCAAACAAAACAGACAGATTTTAGCAATGCTGTTTTTTGGTGTTGCTTCTCACCAGAAGATTATGGGACAAATTGCAAACTCAGTACAAGAAGAATGTAACCAGTTGGTTTTTTGTTCCCCCCTCCCCGTTCAAATTTTGACACCATTTTTAAGGATTTGTTTAACTTTGCATCCAAATGTACCAACACGGTCCTGGCAAACATAAGTTCTTTTCTTTTAAACCCAAGAGGGAGTGTTGTGTTTTTTGCTGTTTTTTTTTTCCCTTGTGCTTTTATTATGTAAAGACTCTTACAAAATATGCACAGAGTGCCTGCTAGAAGTGGATGAAAGGCAACACTTCAGTGAGAAGTCTGACAAAAATTATGCTATTAATATAAGCATCTTAAGCTACGAGGTGTCCACCTGGGAGAAGCAGAAGATGGATTCCAGTGTTCGGAGCTTCCCTGCCCCTTCCCACTTCAATTCCTGGTCCGAACCCCATGCACGCACGTGGGGTTGAGGTGGCTGTTGCGTGGTCATCATCGACACAGGAACTGTTGGCTGCTCTTTCTCAAGGGCTGGGGAAAGCTGCTGAAGCAGCCGCCTCTTCCAGGAAGGAGGTACGGGCTCTGGATGAGGGCCCAGGGTAGGTAGGTATCTTATCTGCAAAGGTGCTGGCAGGCCACACCTCTTGCAGCAGGGATGAGGTGGTCCAAGGTGTTTGGATCAGCGCTGCTGCTGGAACAGCTGAAGCCTTGTACGGAGGAGAACTGGTCTGTCATCTCCGTCCTATGCCAAAAGGTGAAACTTCCTTTGTGCGCTTGCTTTGGTATGAAGGACAAGTAGATTCACTTCGTCTCTGCTGCCCGAGGTTTGATAGAGGAAAGAGAAGAAAAGTGACCTATTTTCCAGGTTTAAAGGAAAGTGAATGAAACTGTCCTCAGGGCAGCAGAAGCAAAAGCTTTTGTATCAGCTGTAGTGTTGTGGGCAGGGCTGCCGGGCTGTTAAAGCCTCTAAAGGCCTGACAGCCTCTTTCCCAGGGACTGCTCATCTTTATAAAAGTGTTTCCTTCTTAAAAAAATAAAAATAATTGCGTAAAGGTGTCCAAGATGACTGCAGTCTTTCTCCATTGAGACTGAGGGGTCTGTTGGCCATGGGTGGCTGGTAATAGTTCCTGCAGAATCTGCCAGGATCCACTTTTTGTCTGCAAGAACAAAGGCGGCTGAGTGAAGGTGACTGGGGTGCCCGGCTATGCATACCTTCCAATATTTGGGGCTGGGCATGTGTAGTTAGAGAAAGCTCAGGCTGGGGAATTGCACTTCCTTTTGGTCACTCCTAAATCAATTTTATTGTCAGTTTGAGTAGAAGCCAGTGCAGAACAAACAAGCTCCTTGTGGAACAAACGGCCTGAAATTGCAGGTATCTAGCCCATCCCTATCTTGGGACGCCATTAGAAGTGGCACAGCAGGTCTGTTGACCTTTGGTCTGATGTCCTCCTGCGTCCTCCCGAATGGTTACAGGATGTTTTTGCCAGCTGCGTTCTGGGGTGTGCACCCTGTGATTATACAGTGTCGGGTGGGCAATTGTGTGCTGCGTAGTAATTGAGAGCAGCTTTCGAATCCGGTTTTGCTTGTAAATTAAATTGCCACTTTTCCTGAGCGAGAGTCCAATCAACAGCAAGCCTGAAGACCGTAGAAGTCCACTTCCATTATGAAAAGCAAAGTGGCTGGTGGATGTGTGTGTGTGGGGGGTGATGTACCTGGGCTGGAACCCCAAGTTATATGTGGATTTTATTTTAATAGTGCAGTGGGTTGCATATATGCAGAAGATCCTGCTTGCATTTGGGCTTAGGTCAAGTCCTGTGTCAGCCACATTTACCACTGACCAAAGTATAGAGGGTGTGCACAGCAAGAAATGGGTAGGCAGTGCAGAAGAATAGAGCTTTCCTTGCAGGGCCTGAATGTAATAAATGAAAACATTTGGGCTGGCCTCAGCAACATTTACCCAAACAAGCAAGGGGCTGAGTTCCATAAAGAGTACAAAATTACAGAATATCTTGAGGGAGGTATTAAACTTTTGTGTGCAGTTTCAAGGCCTAAGGGAAGCTTCAGAAAAGTTTATAAGCACTTGAAAAGATATATCCTGTCTCTGTAAACTTGACCTTTTCCAGATTTTGGACTTGCCTTTGCTGCACTAGTGGCATAAGCATAGCTCCTGCTCTTATCCCTAAAGCCGCCTCCTCAAGTTAATTAAAGATTTTCTTAAGCTCTCAGTGGCCAGTTTCTGATGAAGTTGTGGTTAGAGCTGTTCTGCTGAAGTTAGTTATGTGCTACAGCCTTGGCTACTGTACACCGGGGTGTTGGGGTTTTCAAAGCATCTTCAAGCTCCTGTCCAAGGGCACTTTCAACTGTCCTGAGCCTCCAGGTAGGCAGCGTTCCCCCTTCCCTCAGACCCTTGCCTTGCATTTGGTTCTCTGCACCTGTGGCATTTATTCTAGGTCCTGATCAGCTCCGATGAAATCCCAGCAAGGCTTGTTATGCTGAGGAAATGCAACCACATTCTCTCCAGCGCTCGCAGCACTGACTGGGCGGGTGTGCTCAGCAGTGCCCAGGTCCCGAGGAGGAGGCTGTGAGCAGCCAGAGTGCAGGATACAGAGCAAGGGACCTCCATCTCGAGGGGCAGGATCGGCACTCCACCCCTGGGGACAGCGCCTCTGGGACAAGGAGGATGTAGCCGTTGAAATTGTCCCATCAGGTAAGCGCTCCACTCACCATTGCTGTAGCCACTCTGGTGGGACAAGAGGTTCATCACTGCCTTTGTAGACTTGGTCTGTGTTTGGGCTATTGCGTGATGCAGAAGACCTCACCTCTAGGAGATGGTTTCAGCCATGTCTTTATCTTTTGATGGCCTGTACCTTACCCCCTGGCTATGATGGACCCCTCTGAGTATCTCTGTCCTCTCTCTCAGGTGGCCATGTGGCATCCACCTTGTTATAAAATGCATTGAATACCTGTATTTCTGCAAATCATACAGAGTGCTGCAGACATGGCGCTGGTGGTGGGCAGTGAGCTTGGTGTAGTAGTTGGTCTTGTGCTGCACTCAAGTGCTTCAGCATCTCAAGAAAACCTTCCTAGCTTCTCCAGCTCTCCATTGTACTTGACTGTCTTGTATAGGATAATTTGGTCTTCCATCACATGTTGACAGACATTCAGGATGTAAAATGAGGCTTTTCCTCCAGAGGTTCTAAAATAATTCTACTACTACCGCTGAGTCTCAGGGGACCAAGTATCTCAGCTTACTGTGGCACTAAATTGCATCTGATAGTGTTTTGGGCCTGTCTCTCACGCAGCACTCAAACACAATTGTTTTGGAGTTTTGCTTTATAAACTCAATTCTTAATGTTCAGAGTCAGCAGTCCTAAAGCTCGCAGCTGCAAGGGAAAGAACACTCATTATATTGATGAAAGGCAAAACATTACAGCACAATCGGCAGATTTTCACTGGGGAAAGTGATGCGTTACTTCTTTGTTTTGCAGACCCAATGGCACCAGTGCAGCCCAACCATCTCCTCAGAGAGCTACCATCCATCAGGGTAAGGGTGAAGAAGCAGAAGAAAGGGCATTGATATGCTCGTGCATAAACACTTTTTGCCAAGGGTCTGGGCCACCTCTTCATGCCTGTGTTATTCAGAACGAAGGTGAAGAGAAGCCACCGTGATGGCACACGCGCCTTAGGAGACTGAAAAGCATCTGGCATACCCCGTGCTGTGCACGTAGTCATCTTTGAACACCTTGTGGGGCTCCTTCTGAGGGGCCAGTGCAACCTGGTGTCATCTGTGGACACGGTGTACCATGGCTGTAGCCAGAGAGTTCGGTGTGAAGAAGTCACCAGCCCATGGAGGAGCCCAGAGCTGGGTTTTCCCCATCCAAGAGAATGAGCATCTGGGCTTCCTGGACACATAGCTCGGTATCTGTGTGCTTGTTACACCTTCCAGAAGAGCTGTTTGTACTCTACTGATATTGTTTATATTGAATAAATATATTCTCCAGCCTCTTTGTTGTGGTGACTGTTTTTGCTGAACTGAAAAAAAGTGGGGGGTACTTGCTTAAGCATTGTGGTGAGACGTGATCATGATTTTTTTTTAATCTTTAATGAAATGTTTATTTTGAAAAAGTGTATCCTCAAAATGAGGACACTTCTGCAGGAGCCAAATCTGAGAGAGTAATCCTCATGTTCCTGGTTTGGATGAGGGACTCAAACCAGGGTTTTGTGTGTCCCCACAGGCACCCCTAAGCATCAGCCCACTGTTTATTTCAGAGATGGGGCACACAGCTGTCCATGAGATTTGGATGGTTCCTGCTTTGTACTGAAGGAAAAGGCATTTGTGCCTGTATCGTCTGAAGTTTTTTTCATTGTTTGGATTCATTTTCCACACAGTGGGATGCATGTGTTTGGAGGAGATGTTTCTGCTAAAGATTGCTGGTGTGACGATGCTGACTGCTTTTGCCAATTTAGGTGGTTCCTAGGCACAGAGCTTCTCTGAAGAGAAACATCTCTCTCATGGCTTTCTGTTGTAAGAAAAGATAATGCAGACAGATTTGATGCATTACAATAAGCTGTTGCATGACTATCATCGCTGCTGTCCTGTCTAGATGAGACAAGCTTGTCCTCACTTTCCCCAAAGCATCCAGGAAAGTTTGAAATATGTAATTTTGAGGTTCTCAGCAGTGATAATTGTTTGAATTGTGACAGGGAGGATCCAATAATTTTACAATTTGATACAAAGAGTAGAGCTGCAGCATATCGAGTAGCATTTATATGTTCCTACATGAGCTGGGCTGGCTCATGGGCAGCATGTTGGCTATATTAACCCTGGCCTGCAACCTAAAATGATCCCCTCAGTCTTGTGAGTCAAGTAGATTCTTTGTACTTGAGCATCGCTCCTCCAGTGAGCGAGCATGGGTCGTCTTTAGTGGTGTGGTTTTTGTCAAGGTTCCTGGCTTAAGAAGGGAACTGAAATGACTTTGCTCAAGACTGCAGCGTGTAAATAACACTTCTGAAACCGCTTCTAATCATAGCAGCCTAATGCGAGCGAAAATTTTCAGGGGAGGAGGCAGCCTCCTGTCTCTTTAATTTTGTACACTTAGCAGCACATTTTAATAGCTTATGTTCTTCAGATATCTCTCATTTCTTCCACTTGCTACAAGAAGATTGACATGGTTTCTGTGTTGTTCTTTGGTAGACCAGTTGTATTGGTGCACATCTCAGCCCTACAGCTACTATGTTTTTTTCAGCCTGGATGTAAAGGCTTATTCTTTAACAGCACTCTTCAGTGGAGTTGGTGAGAGAGAAGGAGAAGAGATCTGAAAGTTCTCCTCCATGATCCTCAGTCCCCTTTGGTAGAAAGACTTCTCAGTCCTAAGGATTTCTGTAGGTCCCGGGGAGGAAGAGTTCAGGCAAGGCTGCTTTTGCTTCTGTTGAGCCTACAGGAAGGCTTGCCTAGGGCAGAAAATGAGAAGCAGGTTCAAATATACTCTAAAGACCTGGGTCGACCAACTGCTTGTTGTTGAAAGCTAAATATCTTTAACCTGCCCAGTGCATAGATTTTAGTTACACTTCTGAGTATGTAGTTTCAGCAATAAATTTGTTCTGGGCATGAAATCAGAACTCAGTTTGAAAAGTTGGTGTAGAAAAAAATATTGTTGATTACTAATAATGATAAATGTTTTACAAGGTATTTCAAGCATTTCAGTCCACGAGAAGTGGTGTAAAACATGGGATTTCCCGTTCTTATTTATTTTTTTCACAGGGTAAACATTGAAATATTTGAAAAGGAAAGATACCAAATGAAAAATGAACTGCTAGCAGATCAGAAGGTTGCTGCCCCTATAGCCTGCGAAGGCTCCAGCTGTGCTTTGTGTCCCACTTGCGAATAAAGTTGGTGTGGTTCCTGAGGCACAAAACCACCTCTGTGATCTCCCTGCTGTGTGGGAACAGCCATGGTTGAGCTACAAACCCTTCTTGGGTCATGTAGGGACCTACGTGAGACCGAACACACCAGGAAAGGCTGCTGAAGAGCCTTTTGGTCCTTTTTGTTGTCAGCTGTTTTAAATAGCTTGAAATCAGCTGGGTCCCACTGAGTTTGATTTCTACGACTGCTTTCTCTCCTCTAATTGTTTCTAAGGAATTGTATTTGTAAACTATTCAGTTTTTTTTATCTATGCTTGTTCACTTCGTATTTGCAATAATCCAGCAAAAGCAGTGTACTTCTTCAGAGAGGCTATCTGGCCCTCCTTTGCATAGCTGAACTAAAACAACAGTTTAACTCCAATCTGTTAAACAAATGTCAGAGTGGTCTTAACGCTGTTGGACAGTGATCTCTGCTGCACTGGTGGATTGCAACACGTGAAAGAAGCTGGTTTTTAATCGCCCAAGTCCTCTGAATCCCCCTTCTGCATTAATTTCTTCAGGGCAACTGGATAGAAATAATAGAAATACTATTGCCTCATTTCAAAGTGGTCGCCAAAACAGCAGCGAACAGGTTTCATCCAGGGAAATGCTTTTTGTGAGCTAAAGCAGAAGCAATGTTGGCATTATTGTTTTTAATATCAAAACGTTGAGCATACGGGGCATTGTTTCTTGGGGCACAATGACTGCAGGTAACTTGAAGGGGGAATGTTGAAAAGGAGGAGGGTGAAATAAAATAGCAAAGGTTTTAATATAAAATTGTATGCATTTTTATTATATATTTCTTGGGAGTCTAAGTAGGTAAATTTATAAAGGGCTGCTTGGTTATGTCTCACTTTTGGAAACCAGTTCTTTTTTCTCACCTTTTTTTGCCTTGTGAAATGCCCACGGTCCTTCGACCCATATCCCATCCTGGCAGTGATGTTTATCCTATGCCTTCTTCTCCCATTTCATACGCCCAATGCTATCGCAGCTATGCTGAATGAGGTCCCAGCCTAACTACAATATTAACCCTGCAAATCTGTTCATTTTCTCCCGAGCAGCCCCAGGCAGGATATACAGGAGAATGTGTCCAATTGAAAAACTATTACAGGCTCTGTGGTGCTGCAGTCTGCTAAATTGTAACAGGGCTGTATTTTTCTGACAGAGAGGATCCTGGTGAGGGGGGTGATGTTGTCTGTTTCATGCAAGTTACAGAATTTGTTTTTCATTTTAGTCTCAACCTTCTTTGTTGATTTTTTCAAATTGTTTGACTGCTTTTAAGCACTGAAACGTGTTCCCTTCCCCACAATGTGTGCTTTTCACCGGTTTGTATCATTTCTTGCCTTCTTACTTTCACCTTGCCAGTTGTTGTTTTTCATTTTTTCTTCGTTATTTTACTAAATATCATGCTGCAGATCAGTAGCATCTTGGGTGGTGGTTGTACCACATAGCATTTATAGCAGACATTAGTTTTGCATAGCGTGTGTACCTTATTTTGTCTGGACTTGTCTTCATTGTGCTGCAGGCACCTCCTCAAGCAATTGTAGTGATTAAGAGTGGTATTTCTGCAAATTTATATTAACTTCTGCTTATACAGAAACAGAAAAAAAAAAAAACAAAAAACCCCTCCCCCCTCAACATCTAAACTAGTCATTTTTCTTCATCCCCTTCGTTTTTATCGGTATTTGACCTAAGCTTGCTTTTGCGTATGAAAGAAAATTAGTTAAGTACCTTGTGGTTTATAGATGCCTTTTGTTACATATTACTTGGATTTATTGTGCAATGCTGGCTTGTAAATCATTTCAGTTAGACATTTACCTGGCTCATGTTGCCTTTATGGTTTAAATCTTTAACAGCTGTGAAAAATGTATAAATGTTTTCAGCGGCGAAGGACTTCACCCATCCAAATTCCCCGTAATTTGCTGCTTCTGCGAGGTTTAGTACCTGGCTCTGTGGAGATGTTTACAAAGAAGCCATTACCTTTTGCAGCTAAAAGATGTGTTGAAAGAACAAAGAGAGTTTTGTGATGAAGTGTATCTGACTTCTCGCTGCTTTGCTTACCTTTTAAATGTAAAACTTGGTAATTTGCAAGGGCTTTTAGTTCTCAGGGCACCTCTGTAAGATTCCACCATGTGTGGAGCTTTCCTTCAGCAGAAAGCGCAGTTGTCTCAAAACCGCTCTTGAATGCATTTCTATTTTAATCCCGAACTTTGAATACAGCCTGCCTTACTGGCTCCAGCAAATCGCTCTGCCCTGCCCCACCCTGCTGGGCGCGCAGACTAAGAGTGCGCTGTTTACTGGCGTTACATCTCTGCCTTTGTGACTAAAAGTTGGTTTCATCAGCAAGCATCTGCTCCTGCTCCACTTTCGGAGCTCGCTTGCCTGGGGAAGCCGCTCGGACCCGCCGCCTGTGTGGGGCACGCTGGGGCATCTGTCGCCATACGTATAACTTTTAAATGGAAAATGTCTTTCTCAAAGGCTGTCGATGTCCAGTGGTCTGCAGTGCATGAACAGTTGACTAGTCCAGGTGTTTCTGCTTCTGTTTCCGTGATATGTGAGTTGGAAATTCGAGAGAAGAGTGTGCAGAATGGAGGAGTTGAGGGTTTGTATTTCTCTTCTGACTGCATAGCAATGACGGAGGGCTTGGGAAGGAGCGTAAATTCTACCTGTGGTTTTTAATTAAATAGTAATTGTTCTTAGTCTTTCTGTCTGCAGCTCGTGGTGTTTTTGTCAGAGCCTTTATCAGCTCTGAAATGCGAGAATGAGCTTTTTCTTTTCTGTATGGGTCGTCTGTCATGAGCAGTATTCAGGAAGAACTTGTATTGAAGGTGGTTTCTACTTTGTGGGTTTGATCGTTGTATTTTGCCACGCTTTACCTATTTAGAACATAGCCAGTTAAGACTTTTGGATTGATTTTTAAAATTGCCAAATATTTGCCTGTGCTTTAATCAGATGAAAATCATAAGCTGAGACTACAAGACAGTGCTATTGACTCGAGACTGTGGGTTTCCGCGAGGTTTTCAAGGAGATCATTAACCCACGTCTATCTCTTCACAGGACAGTCGGCCCAATATGTCAAGACCTCTGATCACTAGATCCCCTGCATCTCCATTGAACAATCAAGGCATCCCCACTCCAGCACAACTCACAAAATCCAACGCACCAGTTCACATTGATGTGGGTGGGCACATGTATACCAGCAGCTTGGCCACGCTTACAAAATATCCCGATTCCAGGTAACTTTAAAAAGATTGTTCTGCATGTCTTTGGCAACTCCTTTTCTTCAATTTCATGCTTGGACATCCTTGGGCTGTCTTAGAGTGATAAATTTAGCTCCTTTTGTTTCAAAATGAAATTAGGTTTCTTTGTTCGTAGGAGGTTAGAGACTGGCTTTTCTTTCCCTGCTCCACTATGTTTCAGACAAATGGCATCTCTGTAGATCCCTGTGTTTATGTACTAAAACGAAGTTGATGGTAAAGAACACTGACTTTCTACCATATAGGGTTCTGGTTTTATGTCTGGACACCTGTTCTGTGGTTTATTACAATCAAAAACTGTATAGATACTGCATTTAAGTCTAAATGTAGGGGTATTGGGATTATTTTTTTTTCTTTTGGATCTGCTTTCCTGTACTGTCAAAGTATATTCACAGATTTGTCACTTGAGGTAAAGGCAAGGTTGTATGTAACAAAATGTAGGATAGCATTAACTTCATACTTTTTATAGAATCTTAGGACCTTTTACATAATTAGAATCTCTTAACTCTCACTTTCTATATCTTCTAAATGAGAAATTAGTGGCTTTGGTAACTTACTAGTATTAAGCAGTTAGAAAGCTGTTGGATGCATGAGCAAAGAGTGTGTGTAGAGTAGATGTGATAAAAGTGCAGCTTTAAGAGTTCATTGAACATGTAGTGTGTGGATGCTTCATGGTGGTGGTGGCAGATAAACATTGTAGTGATATTGTAATTCTAAGAGTGGTTATCAGAGGTTGATTGTGTCTACACTATTAGTCTATACCTTGCCCTTCACTGCCTGATCCTGCAAGAAGAGAGGGAAGGCAGTGTTACCTTCATGGTCTTTCCATGCCAGCATTTGAGTGGGGAGGGAAGAAATTAAGATGCAGATCCCCTTTCTCCCCAGCTATTTGTACACCTCTCTCTCAGCTCTGCACTGCTAGGGCAGAGAAGAAGCGCTGTGTAGTGTAATCAACATAAATTTGTGGGTTCGTGGGAGTGGAAGACCCAGAGGGGTCCCACTGCCACCTTGACATGTGTCCTTCTGCAGAGAGGTGAGGCCAGTTCTCATTACTTCTAACAGAACAGATGGGTTGGTGCATAGGGGATTAGTGGGAGAAGAAAGGTGTAATCTGTCATATCTTTGGCCAGAGGCACTTAGCAGTGCTGTCATTCTTGATAGCATTGAGATCCTTTTTTGTTTTGGTGATGGTTTTGTGAACGGTTCAAGTGATACTGTCCACCACAATGAGACTTTTAATTCACGTACTGGGACCTAAAGAAATTAAATCAGTCCTGACTAAGGCTTTAAGAGAATCTTATAATAGAAGTGTTCAGGCTAGTCCATGTCTTGGTGACATCCTATCACTCTAGTTGAATCTCATTTAAGTGGTTCATTTAACAAGTACCCAGAAAGATCCTTATTGCAATTCAAGCAAGTCAATTCTCTGTTCCTGCTTCAAGAGCAATTCCCTCTATTAATTATTGTGCTATCACATAACTGGTCTCCAGTGTCACCTTTGCCCATTATTTTCAGCTATTTTAATAACAGCAATTCACAACTGAAGCGTTTATTTAGAGAGTTTCTTTTGTCTGCTAAGATTTTGTTTCCATCAGCTCTTAGGTACTGGGTTGTGGAGGGTGAACCAGAGGCAAGTCTATGAGTTTCTTGATCCCACAACTCTATCTTGCCTTTCCAGAGGGTACAAGATACGCTTCATGGGATATGATTTTGGGCTAAGCATAGGTTTCAATGATACTACTGCCTCTGCAGCATTGTCTGCGTAGTTTTAGGTAGTACTGGTAGAGTGCTTCTAACAGTAAGAGCTGGCTGTGCTGTGGGAAGAGAATGGTAAATGAAGGCAGATGGAAGAGAAACAGCTGGACACCTGGCCTTTCTTATGACAACCTCCGCAAGGAAGGCCAGGCAGAGCAAAGTAGTAGAAGCATTGTCAAAGCACAGGCCCACCAGGAGGTGTTGAAGCAATGTCTGGAAAAACTTGAACTGTTCTTCAAAAAAGGAATCTACCCTTTTCAGGAACTTTTCTTAGGACCTGATTGTGTTCAGCTGCTAGGAGTGGTGATTACCTAGCATTTTCTCAGTAGCTGTAGTAGTGATGGTGTCTGAAACTGTAGAGAAATGCCTTACTGTTGTGTATGCCTTCTTTCAGTGCAGTAGGAGAGGCTGTTGCTATTAATAATGCATGCAGCTTCTGTTTCCATGTCAAATTCACCGGGACAGCATACTCCTTTTTAAGTGAAGAAACTCTGAAATGTCTTTCATAAGTGTGTTTGGTGGCACTGGAATTTAAGCTTAATGCATTCTGCATTCAATTGAGCTATTGTAACACTTTAAAGTGGAAGCTATGCCTCTAGTATCAAAGCTGGTTTAATAAATTAAACATTTTAAAGCTCTTCAAACATAATTTAAAGAAAACCCAAACTCTAAGTTATAGTCATTCTGTTTCAAGTCGTTCTGACATGCGTTTGTGTTTCAGTTCTGAAAGTAAGTGTCTTTTGAACCCCTTGATGAGTGAATAATTCCAGCACAGCTATTAGAATCTGGAATTCCCAGCCACTTCCAGAACTTGAGATTTTTCTTTAACATTAGCAGCTTCAAAAGAACAATTACTACACTCGTTTGGATGTCAAGACAGTGGTGTGAAGCAATAAGTTGGCAATCACGATATTGTAGTTTGTTTTTTGTCTGTGAGATCTTACCTTAACATTTATTTCCAATGTACTGTGTGTGCGTGTGTGTATAAATATGGTGAGTGCTGGGTACAAGTTATCCAGTAATATTTGGACCTTAGTACAACTTGTTCCTTGGAGCCTGACCTGGTCAGTCTGTATCCACAGACTAACTTTGTTGGTGCAGGTTTACTCTATTCCAAGGTTTTGGTCAACATTTCTTTTTTTTTTTTTTTTCCTACCAATAACACGCGTGAATGAGATCAAAACTAAGGCAGGGTCTCACAGATCTCTTTGGGCGAGTTGAAGCCTCCTGAGGCTTACTGTCACATGAAGTACTGTCTGTGAAAAATAAGGTCTTGACTATCTTGCCTGAAAGAGCACTGCTCCAGGGATGAGTCAAGGCATAGGTTGCAGGCTCCAGCATCTAACAGGTTGAGACATGAAAGTCATTAGGCTCCTGACTCGTATTACATGAAGTCTAAGGGCCAGAAGCCTAAAATGAACCTTTCATCTGTGGGCCAGGTACCAGAGTCATCTTTCTTTGTGAGATTGAAAGGATGATATCCAAAGCAGCAGCTTTGGAGTCACAGTGACTTGCCAGTGTGGAGGAGACCTACCCTGATAGAGCAGTCTTTGCTTTGGAGCAAGTGTACTCTTCCTCCTCCTTTTGGGTTCAGTAACATCTTGTCTTGTGCATCTCCATTCCCCCTTCTTGGACAGTATAGTAGGAATTAGAGTACTTTAAAAAGGGTTCCTTAAATGGTACCAGGTAAAGACTTGCAGCTTGCAGGGCACGTTTTCCATAATTCTTTTGTTAGATCCACAGAACCAGTTTGTGACTTGATATGTAAAATGCCTAATGACAGTTATCCACCCGTTTCTCCAAAGAAAACCTAGGTGAGAGTATAAAAACATCTTGCTGCTGATGCTGGGTTCCTGCCCTTTGCTATGGAAAGGCCATTGAGGGCTTCTCCCAAATATTCTTACAAAGAAACCAAGGAATCAGGAACTAACTGTATTCTGGCCAAAGGCTGATGCAGTGAAGCAATCCAGCAGACAAGCAGCTTATCTTGGAATTGAGTAATCCTGGAATGTAAAATTCTGAAGCTGAAATAGTGCTTAAAAAATACAGTTCATAAAAAATCATCAGTATAGAATTCAGGGGAGCCCAAGACCAGGGAGAATTTGCTGTTTTCACAAGGAAGATCCCATATGATTATTTTATCTCATCAACAGGCTTCAGGTTCTCCCAAGCCATCAGTGAGACCATGCCTCAGACATGATCTCATGCAGCTGAATAATAAAATTTGCCAGTCAGGCTTCATGAAAAGGCAATTTGAATCAGTATATCTACCAAGAAGACCTGATATAAGATTGGTCTACTGAAAAAAATGGTAGTTTTCTTTAAATACCAGGGGAGGAGCAGATGTCCTTTAGTGCACCTTTCCCCAGCAAGACTGTAAACTTTGATGCATTTGCCCATGTGCAGGTTGTTCCTTCTGTTTCTCAGTTGTTAGCCAATGGTAATGCATATGTCCATGTGAATGGACCAGACATGCCTGTTTCTACTCTGTGACGACTCTTGTGGTTTTAGAATTTGCTCTGTTTTGAACTAGATCATGCAGAATAATATTTGGCAACACAAAGTTATCTATTAAGGATTTGGATGCACTGATTTTTTTTATGATTATGATGATGATTATTATTATTACTTTGTTTTTGCAAATGAAGATTTTCAAAAATGAGTCAGCTTTCCACAGCCCAGAGTAAGCCTCACATTTTTATTCCAGGGAAGATGGATACAAGATGAGGGTCTGCTAGAGTTGCCTTTCTTACCCGAGAGCCGAGGCACGTGCATGTTTTCTCATTGTTCCCTATGGTCACCATCGGGACTGAGGAAAGTGGCTTGAGCTTGTGGGGTTTATGATTATGAGAAGAGGAAGCACAGGCCTGTTAGTTCTGATATTTGAACCTGAGTAGCCTACTCACCTTCTCTCAGTGTATTATCGTCTTGCATAAGATTGAGCCCTTTGCTTGGAGATGGCAATCCTACATCTCTCAGCCTTAATGCTGTCTGTATGGTATCTACCAAAAGTTGTTGTGCACCAGGCTAAGACAACCTCGAATGACTGTCATAACTAAATGAGAAGATGTTTGACTTTGATCATATGAGCATCAGCTGTCTGATATCTCTGTTATCAGCAATATCAGCAGTGTGGTCTATCGTAGGTTCAAAGCATCTGGACTTTTAATTAGTTATGTTCGAGTCGCACAGTTCAAACCTTTGCATAATTCCATGGCATTGAGTTGGCACATCCTGTATTCCCACTGTAGAATCGGAAGATTTCGTTAAAAGCCTTTTATATTTTTCCTTCTAGAACATTTTGGGGTATCTGTTTGCATTGCTACATCTCCCATCTTGAGTTACTCCCTGCATAAAAAGATGGGTTCTTCTTGTGTAGTATTTCACAATACTTCCAAATTTCTGCCCAGGGCTGTTTCAGGTTTTCATATGAACCAATCCATTCATGTCCCAGTTTTCTTACCCAATCTTCACTCTAAGCCCTCAGGGAAATTAAATTTCACACACTTGGATCTAGTTAGGATACTGGGTTTTTTTTGGTTGATGAGTGTTTCTTTTGCATCAATAGCATAAAATTACTTAGGAGAATGCCCAGACTCTCCTTGGACTTTACTGACAGTTTGGGAGCAGACCTTATCCTTCGTAGGTTACATATGTGAACCTTCAAGGACATCCTGTGAATTAGGCAGGATACCACTGTTTACCTGTTTCAGAGCTTTGGCAGTTTCTGCTGTCTGAAGACTGTCCCCAGTTCCAGAAGAAGGCATGTCCCTCAGTTCATACTTCTGCAGGTTGCAACACCACGCTGGAGGCTTCTTGTTAGGTAGGAGGTCTGTTGTGGTGGGGCTGTTTCACACTTTGCATAGGAGTCCCTCTGCAATACCTCCATGAGAGCAGTCCTGTTACTCATTTCCTACTCCCGTTGGATGGTACCTCTCAAACTATTGTCATATCAGGCTAGTTGTTCAAAAAAAAAGCTCTAAGTTTTCTAACTAATGAGCTTTTTTGTTTGTTTGCTTTTTGTTGTTTTTATGGAAATGCTAATAGAATGGGTGTTATTACATCTTTACTTCCAGTCTCCTTATTTGAATTCATCTTCCTGGAAGGCACTTCTGTATCAGTGGAACTGTTTGGTGATCTTTCTAGAGTAGCAACATCAAAGTGGGCTGAGGCAGTAGTACTTAAATCACTGTGCTAAATTTCTTGTAAAAGTTTTTTCTTCTGCAAGTTGTAAAGAGCAAGCTCCCTTGAGAGTTTTCAATGTTGTTATACACTAGCTCAGGCAACTACCTCAGTGTGAGTGGTCCAGGTGGCAATTTTTTAGTATTTTGTAACGTTCCTGGCAAGGGGGAATAGACAGAATAGGTTGGCAGATGCTCAGTTTAATCTTTGTTACCTATCCTGGCTTGTGTATCTAGTTATTCACGTTTTATATTTCATCATTTGATTGCTGCATGGTCTTGTGGTAAGGGAAAAGTTTTGGGATAGGGAAATACTCTATCACTGATATATTCTGTGACCCAAGATAACTGATTTAATTTTGAGCTTTGGTTGCTTCCTACCAAGGTTAACAAAAAAGCAATTTGGAAAATGCTTTGGGATGATGATTGAAAGTGTAAAAGTTTGCTGTCTCTAAACATAAATATTTATAGATGCCAGTAACTGCAATAGAGACAGCTGATGACGTTGGTATCGTCAGGAGTACGTATAAGTGAAAAATGAAATACTCTACTGTGTATGGTCAGAAGGACCATACACAGTGGAGTTAGTCCAACATAGTTTAAAACTTTTGTGCTGTCATCTGGTGTCTTTTACTCCTGGGCTGCTGTTCTGTATTTTGTCTTGGTTGCTGTAACCACATATACAAATCTGGGGGAAAAACAGAACAGTAAATGATAGCGTGCTTCATTCCTATTTCAAGAAATTTAGAGAATTTACACAACTGATATTGTAAAGAGAAATCTTTTGTAACACACATCTGTCAATAAAGAGCTCAGAGGGGTGTTTTCTAGTCATGGCTGAACCAAGATTAATTGTATCTCTAGGTATGTATATTGAACTCGAGGTACATATTGACCTCACTTTTCCTCAGTGAATGAGCACCACAGGTCAGCCATCACTGTCGCCTTGGTAGAAGTGAATATTTTCGGAATCTTAGTCCTGTACTATGTTTACCTTGCAAGGTCAGCAAGTCATTGCTGTTGCTTGTGGCTAGTGACTGGGTGAAAGAAATAGTATGATCAGATTAGCAGGTTTTCACGTCATGTGGTCAGTAACTGGTAGTCAGTCATCACTGAAAGGGGCCATCAAGTCGATGTCTTCCTGTTATAAGTGTCAGTAAAGTTGTTTTTGTGTATTAGTTATTTGGAGGATAAAAAAGCAGCGTTTTCTACTTGTTAGATGCTTTTGCACTCATATGTGTAAAATAATAGTGAAATCAAGATAGTCGGTTGTTTAGAGTACTCCTCACACATATGCAGACCCAGGGAAAGTAGATGTACAGACTTTGTATCACAGGGGTTCACGACATGCTGCATGAGTATAATAGTGTGCATAGAAATATTCAGGAGAATAAATTTCTACTTTCAGGAGTGTTACAAAGCAAAAGGTTTCATCTCCTTATTTCTGAGGCTAGTAGTCTTCTGAGTTAGCAAATACTTTTCTGGAGGGAAAAGAAGAAAATCTGTATCCGTGTTGTCAGCATGGCTCATAGGTCCATGTAGCAGTAGGCCTGTGTGAGGGGGTATGGTTTGGTTCAAGCGGTCGGTCAGCAAGAGGAGGGGATGTCAATAACTAGTTGTGAAGAGTCTGTGCTCCAAGAAGTCTTCTCATTGCAAGGCTGCCTGATATCATCTCCATGAATGGAAATTCGTTAGTGAGGAGCAGTTTGTTGTTGTAGCATTTGGACTTCTCGGCCCAGTCCAAACCAGCCTAAAAGCACCCAAGCCATATTGCTCATTCTAACTGGCCAAGAAAATACTCAGGAAAAAAAAGGAGTGCTGAGTCTGTGGGTTGTGCTGCTCTGATAAGGACAAGCCCATTAGAAACTGAGGTGGCGGCTTCCTGCTTGGCACTGAAGTATTTGGCTTATCGGCCATTTCTGATTGGGTCCAGATCTGAATCATAGCCTTGAGGTTCACTGGTTTGCTTTGCCTTTCGCTGTACCCAGTCCTCGCACTCAGGAACCTCTGTATGTTAGCACTAGGTTCTGATTCTGCTCCCACATGAACTGTTTGTTCTTCATTGGTCTCTTATAAACTGCAATGTAGTTGCTAAGGAAATTGGCAAATTGGCATCTTGTATGTACGTAATTGCAGAAGTAAACATTTGGCTTCCAGTTTTACTGTCAACACCTGGCCACCTATTGGGTGTGTTTGGAGCTTTAGGACATAGATTCTGATTTCTGTCTTACTTCTTTCTGGTGATGATCAACTTTTCCGCTGGGTTTCAGGTCTACAAGCCTGTTTGCCATTTGGGGATATATTTGCAAAGTTTGCATAGGAATATGGGAAAACTGCTTAGGACCCAACGGTTGTCTGCACTGTTTGTAATACAAATAATGCATAAATACTGTGTAGGCCAGGAGATTGTCACCAGTTCCTGTTATGTGAATGTGTCCTCTAACTTAACTGGTTTGCAGTGTATTCAAATGTGGTTGTGTCATAACCAGACAACTGTCATCTGACAAGCTTGAGTTTTCCTTTGTCATTCATTCTCAATCTTTTTCCCCTTAATCTTCAGTTCTCAGGATGTCTCTGTCTCTTCAACTGCCACTTTCTTCTGTCCCTGTTCAGCTCTGGGCATCAAGCTTAATTTTGTCATCTAAATTCCCTCATTGCTTTGTCTTCATTTCTTCTTCACCTGCATTTTTCTGTCTGTCGGAAGGAGTCAGAGCTCACAAAGGTCACGAGTGATCTTTACCTGACCAGATCAAGGCACATTGCTTGCTTCTTGTCCCTTTCTCCCCACATACCATTGGGTTTCTGACTCCTGTTAATAGTGAGCTTCCTTGGAGTAGTTAAGCAGCCAGCATATTTTTTGGATATCTCATAGGATGCTTTCACTCATGACATCGGTTGAAAAGATGCTCTGAGACTCGTAGATATTAATCTCTTCTATTGAATCTTTGAATCGGTAATCAAAATAAAGTATTACCAACTGTGATGTGTACATTCGCTTAGATCCAGCACAGTTGTCTCTGTACCTCATTTGGACATTTTTCTAGGTGCTTTTGAGGCACTCTCTGCCCTCCTCAGAGAATTGAGGGGCTCCTGTAACAGTTTGAAAGCACTTAAGCTGAGCTTGTAGCTATTTCTCATGGCCTGTTCTGCAGGGGCAGGCCTTTAGGAAAGCAGCAGTCTGACGGTCATCTTCCCACCCTGTCCTTCCACTGCACAGCGTAGACACTTGGGCTAGCTCAGCTGCTCAGAGCAAAATAGTACAACGCTCCACCTGGACTCGTTTATCCTGCTTCTAGCTAAGTCAGCTGTGCTGCCTCTGGTACCCAAGCTAATTACTGAAGACCGATCTTTTATATTTCTACACACCATTGCGTTTTGCAGTACAGGCACTCAGTGAAAGGAGAGCAACGCTGGCAACTCAGTTTCTGTAAATCAACTTTGTTTGTGAAGCAGTAAAAGAGGTGAAAGGGAGAGTGGTAGAAAGGTACAGAGATTTTCTGCATAAGATAAGGTGGCAGAGCACGGCAATATTAAATGCAATGGGAGTATACTTCAGTAATTCATCAATTTATAAAGACAAAGATTAATTCTACTTCCTAGACCCCAGTGGGGTTTTCATGCTGAAATGTGACTCGTGTGTCAGTCAAATGGTAGGCATAATTGTTCTTTTGAGTGACCTATTAAAATACCATTCCTTTTAATTAAAAGTTGTATTTGTGTCCTGGCGCAGTCTGTATCCAAACTGCTGAAGCCCTTTCCGTGCGAGGCGCGTTGCAGGCAGGGAGCTGGCTCGAGCCGGGTGACACACACGTGCAACGGGAGGAGGGATTGAAGTCCAGCGCAGCAAAATGTGGCTTGCCTTCGGCTCCTGCTGGCAGGGCAGGAGGCGGAGGGATAAACGGCATCTCCCAGGACCGCACCCAAACTCTTTGCATTCCTTGCCTAAGACATTGCTTGTAGTTACTTCTTGTGGCGTAGAAAGTTATGGTACAGGGCATTTCCCGTAAGTGTGTCACTTCAGAGCAAATGATGGATTACGTCCTTCCACGCCCCAAAAGCACTCTTTGTGCTATAATTAAAAAATAAATGTCGCAACATTGAATTGGAAATATTTTCGGCCGTAGAGCGAATGTGTTTTGTTAGGTTGCCTGGATGTAATTGCAACAATGTCAGGGTATTAAAACCTTGTCACGGGGTAATGGTTTCCTACCGCTATGCGAGTGCCAAGGACTGCTTTGCTTAGCAGCAATATTGCTGTTTATCTCCATCAGTGGCAGTGATTATTTTGCTTCTTATTTTGCTTCGGTGGAACTTCTTTCTTCTTCCCTTGTTGCCCATATGCGCGCTATAAATTACAGTTCCGCGCGAGCGCTAACCGCGGAGCTTGAGCAGTGGGAAGTGCCGCGGTGCCAGAGAGTGGCTGGGCTGGGAGACGGCTCCCGGTCTGCCCAAACTTGCTGGCGATCGAAGGGGGAGCCTCCTGAAATGCGGAGCTTTGCCAGGCCCCTTTGGCCCACCTGAGAATTGATTTCTCTTAAACAGTTCAGAGGGCCCTGGGGGGCTCACGGCTTGCATAAAAAATGAAAACCCTTCCTGTCTTAGAGCGGTGCAAGCAGTCAATACAAAAGAGAAAAATGATCTTTTAAGTGTATCCCGTTGAATCCATTATCTTGAGGGTACTTCATCAAAACATCATCATCTTGGTGATACATGGGGGGAGAGGGTGAGGCAGCGTTCGGGGAATTCAGAGAAGACTCTGCGGTACTCCCAGTGCCACAGGATAGGCTAAATATGATACAAGCCAGAAAATGAGAGCTGCAGCAAAACTGATATGTTCCTTTTTATAACAAATTGATTTCATATTTTACATGTTTGAAACACAAGCAAATCGTTCAGGAAAAGTTTTGAATGCTTCTCGTGTAGGTAGGAAAGTCCTGTTGGGCATCTGTTACAATAATTGCTTTGCTTTAGATCAGAATACAAACTTTCTTTCAGATTTTTTTTTTTTTTGACATTACCATGATAAAGAAAATAAAGGAGGAAAAAAAAAAATCAGTGTCTGGTGCGCTGTCAGTGCGTTCTGGCCTTGTTTTGGCAGGTTGTCAAGGGGTTAGACTGCGCTATCATGAGCTACATTGATGTTGAATTTCAAGTTCTTGTGAGTATGTCACAATTGTTAGTTTTTAAACATTGACTTTTTTAAATTTTTTGCATGCCTGTATTAATGATTTGTATGTTTTTCTTAGATGAGCATGAAAGGAAGTTACTTGATTTCAGCTGTTCTGAGGTTGCAGTGTTTACTGCAAACTGATATTATTTTACCATATTCTGTGGTTAGGAGCTGATTTTTTGCTGTCAGCATTTCTTTACTGCAAATAATAAGGATGTTGCTCTTTGTTAGATTATACAAAATAAAAGAGAGAAGAAATTAGATTTGTTTCCAATAATCAGTAGTAACAGTAATTCAGAAGTGCTATTGAAAAAATGTATTTTTGGAGGGCAGCTGCAACAGGAAGAATGAAGAAAAAGTATTCCAGAATACAACTGAGTCGTCAAGCTTACGTCCTTCGGGGTGTCCTCCATTTCCTTTGGAGAAAGGTTTGCTTAAATAAACTGGCAGTAAGCAGTGGGTGTGTGCTTTTGCACAACAACATCCACCCAGGTGCATTGTTGGCCATGGTGATCCTAAAGGCAGAGTGCTGTCAACATTCCTAATTGGTTATTACCCAATAACGCACACCCTCAAGTGTCTTGGGACTACAAAATACTTTTTACCTAGCCTTCCTACGTGAATAATGAAGCGCTTCAAATATTCATCCAATTATATTCAGCCTCTGTCTCGACTAAGGGTTGCCAAATGCAATTGGACATACTTCTGACATAGAATTTCAGGCTGCATCTACGTTGGAAGGGCTTAGTCATAATTCTTGACTTCTGGGGAGAGATTAGATAACACCCGCCTCAAAACCTATTGTTTATTCACTTTTGCTATTAAATTCTGGTCTACTAGCAGTATAGTTGCAGAATTTTAGAAATGGATTTTTTAATTTTATACTTGGAGCTTGTCACATGAAACAGTGCATGTTCTGTTTGAAACAAGAGGATGATCTGCTTGTTCTCTGGTGCTGCTGATACAGCTGTGTGTGACTGAAGTCATCAGCAAGCATTTGAAAAGCAGGCAGTTACTTTTCAAACATGTGCACTGTATTTGTTTTCTTCTCTTAGGTTTTTGAATCATTTTGCTGCCAATCATGATTGGCTCCCAATATGCCAGTGTCTCATTTTTAAATGGACTTTTCTTAAGCCTTGCTAACATGTTGTTATAGGCAGAAGTGAGCTAGGGGAACGGTGGCAGGAAAGATGCCTCCCTGCTTGCGTTTCCCCCGTGAAAGACCTAACTCATGGGAAAGGACGAGGAGAAAAGCTGCTGCCTTTCAGTAGCTAATGCGTATTTGGAGGCTCTGCTTTTTGTCAGGCATTCTCATTTTTCCAGCTTCCAATATTCTTGTCTCATAAAGCTGGGCCCTGGGCCATGCCTTTCATACCGGCCTTTCCTTGCTTAGTAGCTAACCCAGATAAACTCATCAGCAGAGCTACAATCACGCTTTCCCCTTTCCACTTTGGATTAATGGCGCAGCTCCCTGTGGCTGAATGGATGCTGCTCGCCAAGCTGCAGAGGTCTGGTTCCAGGTGAGCCTCTAATTCCTCACTTCAGATACGGAAATAACAGCTGTAATCAGGTGTGCTTCATGCTTCTCTCTTTGGTAGGCTTAACAAAAGGAGGGGTGAAAAGGATGTTGCTGGAAGTCACTGCTTGTCTGGCATTGTTATAGGGTGTAAAGCATTGGTTTGAAAACAGAAACAGCTGCTATGGCTGCAACTTTCAATTGCATTTAGCCTCCATGTGGGTCACTATTTCCTACTAAAATGCAAAGTTGCTAAATAAGAGGTGTGGGTCCTTCTTCCTTCTCTTTACTATGGAGTCCTGAAAACATAACGGGCCATGGGAATTGATGGAGAACATACACCAGGCTTTCGTACCATGCACAAATCGTACAGCTGGTGGTGCAGTTCTCATCTGTAGAAGAAACATCGCTCGTGTTGTTTCCAAAGCCCGTCCCCGAATCTGCAGGAGGAGAGGGCTGTGGTGCTGTGGGAGCAGGAGGGCCTGGCTGGGGCTGCTCCAGGAGCGCGGCTTCCTGCAGCCCGATCCCGTCCTGCGAAGGCCCTTCGGTTGTGTGCCTCAGCGTCCTTCTTCGCAAAGTGCTTCTGCTGGGGCAGGTGGGTGGTTATGAAAGCTTCACCAGCTGGAAACTGAGGAGGCTGCAGACAGAACAAAATGAACGGGGTGGAGCCTGGAAAAACAGGGCCAGTGAAACCCAGTGCCAGTAAAGGTCAGGTCTGTTGCGGTATGTCGCTGACTAAACGTACGTACAAAATGAGGGCACATCCATCATAGCACAGAGAGTTTATTTTCCTCGCTGCTGTGCCAGCGTTACGCGGCCTAGCAACAAAACACTTGCGGGCAGTGTGGGAGCGGGGCCGGGGGGCGAGCCGGGCGGTCCCCACAGCCAGGGAGGGCTCCGTGCCGTTCCTGACCGCCTCCGTGCTCCACAGGCCCAGGCGGAATCCCTCCTTTGTCTGCTCTACGTGTCCAGTGATGATAAGCCAGTGATGTGCTCCCAGAATGAGATTGGGAGTTTAATTTAGCCTGTGTTCGCAGACTTCACGGAGCGAGCATGTCTTGATGGACTTTGATTAGCGGGCCTGCAAGTAGATCTCAGCCCTCTTGCTGCTTTCCTGTCGGCTGTATCAGTGCAATATCAGTGCTAACATCGCAGAGCCCAACCTGACCATAAGTGCCTTCTCCCTCCTGTTAAAGCCCATCATGAAGCTGGTGCTCAGCAGCAGCTTCTGCATTCTGTTCGACACCCGCTTCTATTTTGCCTTCCATGCTTTTTGTTGGTAGGCATCTTGCAGCCTACACCGTGGGGGGAAGAAGCTGTGCAAAAGTGAGTGGCACCGTAGGTTTCCACCACAGCGGTCTGCATGGCTAATGCAGATAAATACAGACTTTCATGGATGCAGTTAGCAAGAAAGCGTAGTTTGATGGTCTTGCTTCATAGTTGGAGTTGCTTGTTTTAAAAGACATTATCTTTCCAGACTTGCATTGTGCTAATTGGCTTCTGGCTGCCTTTAAACTCCAAGAAAAGTAGGTTTTCAGAAAGATAGTGGAAAATGATCAGAACCTTCCCACAGCCCCAAACCATTTATTGCAGCCTCGGCAACTTCTGGAGAGGTGGGGGTGCAGAGCTTTTATGAAACAGTGCGGCTTTTGATTATTCCAAACTATTTTCAGGCTTCTGCACCTTTCGATAATGTGGTTCTGTAGATCTCCTGTAAAGATAGTAGAAAACAATTATATCTATGCCTTGTGGTGATGCAAGAAAAAAAAAAATCAGAAATCTAACAAAACACCTGGATTTCTGCTAAATTAAAATTTTATTACATTCAAGAATAGAGCAAAAAGTATCAGTATTAAGTAGCTACACAAGTGGAGGGGATAATGCAAGGTTGTTGTAACATGTTTTATTTTCAGCAAGCATAGAGAGGAAGAGAACATTTTGAAACAGTTTTCTGTCCCTGGAAATGCCTGTGTTGGAAAATGTGTTATTGTCCAAAACTACAGTTTTGAAATTCGGGATTTTTCTTACTGAATTGTTAGGTCTTTTTCTTGTTGTTGGTAAGGGAATTGTGGCCTTGTGGTGTACACATACCCAAGTTAGCCATTGATCAGTGTTTTAAGTATCCATCGTTAGTGCAAGCTGCAACTTAACCTATTGGTAGAAGAGTTGTGCAGCAGTACCAGCGTATGGGAACGAGGTCAGATACCGTATGGAAAGACACTTAAGCAATGTCTCCCCCCCCACACCTTTTTTAATCCAAGCGTAGTTAAATTTCATTCTGTCTTTGAAGAGAAAGGCTTCAAGTTAAGTGTATGAAATAATAAAAGTTTACAGATTCAAGCAATCGACTACTCCATGAGCAATGTCTAGCTGCTGGTTTAAAAGCAGTGCTCAGCTTTCCAGCTGCTTAGGCGGCAGCTTCCTGTTTATTAGCAGCCTGGCATTGCCACAAAGAAATCTTGGCAGCTGGGCTGTGCTGGTTTCTACCAGTAAGACCTGGCCATCCCATGGATGGGAGATGCTTGCTTCACTTGGGCAGCTGGTGCCCATGCGTGGCTCCTGCCGGGACTCCCTGGCTGCTCTGCGAGCCTGCAGCAGCTTCCCTGCATCGTCCCCCAGCCCTTTGGGAGTGCCCGAGATGTCCTCGAGCATCCCGAATGGCACCAGGCACCTGCGGTTCGGCAGCTGAGTCGCATCCTGGCTCTCCTGCTTTGAAAGCGTCGTGATGGGACATTCAGTCTTGACGTGGTATTTTTGAGGGTTTCGTTGGCTGAAATAATGCTGTCTGTACTCACATACATTGATTAATTATTCATTGTGTCCCTGTTTATAGGGCTGCATTGCTTCTATACTGTATCTCAGTTCTTTTCCTTTCTTCTCTCTTTACCTCCTCCACAGAAATACATCTTACTGTGGGGTTTGGTATGGCTGCAGGGACTATTACACCATGACAGTGTCTAATTTAATAAACAATAAAGCCACTGTTTAGTATATGTAAAGTTTGTCAATGGAAGTAATGTTATCTGTGTGCTTTTTATCACCCCCACCACAAGCAGAATAGGCAGGCGTGGCTTTGGCATTTCTAACCTATGCATTAAGCATTATTTGTTGCTCAGAGCCACTGTCTAAGCTGTTTTAGGTGGACTTTCCTGTCCTCTTAGCTGATTAGTGCACAGGTTTTGTATTAACTGATTTGCTTAATGGTGTGATTTTCCTAGTTACTGAAATGCTTAAATCATTTCAACCTCTAGCATGGAAGCAGTTAAGCATGTAAATGTATGAGAATAAATCAGACAGGTATAAACACGTCTCTCTAGGTAGGCACATGGGTGTCCACACTAGGAATCAGGCAGTGTAATTGTAATGCATATAAGCTAGAGTTAGTCAGAACAATAGCTGTGCATGGCCCTGTGTTTCTCATAGTAAATTCTGTGGTCGTAACACCCACATCTTCCTTGCCTCTATTGTGCATGCTCTCCTGCTATCTGGATTGCCGTTCTCAAAGAATTTGTAATCTGAGCTGTTCACCTGGAAGTACGTTCTCAGTCCAGGTGGAGGAATGTAGGAGCAGGTGATCTATGCAGTAAAGCAGAACACAAATGTTCAAGAGACATATAGTGAATGTGTTAGCATGTAGTTGGCCTTGCAGCTTTTCTCAGCGCAATTAAAGTCAGCTTTATAGGAAAAGAACGTTATTAGAGCTGCCAGGGCAACCTTAGTCTGTCATCTTTGTGGTATATGTGCAGTAATACCATCTCCAATACGTGATTGCCTGCTGCTGTGCACAGAGAAATATGGTGCTCAATTAATAAACACCTCGTCAGCATCTCCTGTTCCTCCTCACAGTTCAGCATGTGTCCTTGGGCCGTATTTTCTGCACATTATTCAAGTCCTGTTCTGAGGAGTCATCCTTGCATGCTTTCTTGCAGCTTGCCTTAGCCTAGTACCTTCTTGCTTCACTCATGGCAGGCTGTGTTTGAAGGCAGAGATGCAACGTGAAAAGGGTCGAGGTGGCCAGACGCGGGGCTTGTGGCTGGGTCTGTGCTCCGGCTGCGAGGCCGCCACTCAACCAGAGTTCATTTCTGCAGGGCAGCCCGTCTCAGCCTGGCCTCCGCTCCTTTCTGCCTCCCCTAGCCTCATCCCCTCAGGCCTCTCCTCCAGCAGTGGGCAGCGGTCCGCTGCGCTGTGCAGCCCTGGCTTTATCCCCAGGTCCCGTGCTGCCCGAGCTGAGGGTGCTGTGGGAAAGCTGTAGGTCGTGAAAGACTGAGCCTGAGAATGTTTCATGCAGAGGGAGGTTTGCAAATGAAAGTTGCAGAAGCACCTCCAGTGTCTGACATCTTGACTGGCAATGCTTGTTTTGACTACCGTAATCATGTTCTTTACATGTGTATTTTTTTTTTCCCTTAGTGTATTCTTACAGGGTTTTAAAAACCCTTCCCACCTTCCCTGGCAAATTTGCCTTGTGACAGTACGAGCCCAAATTCAGCAGCGGGGCTGAAACCCGTTAATCTGTTTTACAGGCTTCTGCTGCACAGGCTAGCCATAGCAAATTGTTGTCCTCTGCGTGAACTGTACTTGCGAGGGCTGATCCGAACCGTGCAAGTGCCTTCCACAGGTATTTGTTGAGAGCTGAGGAATGAGGATGCGTGGGAATGCTTTATTCCGTGCCGGGTTCTGTCTTTTCCAGGGACACTGGCCCGTCGTAGTTAACAGCTGAAGGTTTCAGAAGCGCTTCGAGTTTTACTCATGGATGAGAAGCTGTTAATTAGGCTTTCATTTAGAAGCGGCCTCTGGAGAATTAGTCCTCGCAGGACCCCCGGTGCGGCACGCAGAGGTTGGTTGTACACACTGTTGCCTTTATGGGCAGAAGGAGCTTGTGCAACTCCTGCAAAGGGCAGGGCAGGTGCCTTCTTGTCCTGTCTGTGGAAACGTGGTGTCTGTCCTCCTAGAGGAGGCAGCAGTTAGCAAAACAACACAGGTAGGGTTTCTGGCTAAGTAGCCAGAGTTGTGAAGACTTTGGAAAGCTTGATTTGCTACGATTTCATGGCAGTGTTTCCTAATTTCCAGTGATTTGTATGTGAAATTTTAATGCTGAGCATTCTTCAGGGTACAGAGGAAATACTGAGAGCTAGCAGTGGTTTGAATGAAATTCATGAAAGCTGAGGGGCAAGTTTGATGTACGAAGGAATACATCAAAGAATTTCCCCCATTCTGAGAAGGTTGGGTTTGGGTGATTTTTTTTTTCCCCAATGCCCAGATTTTTGAAAAGGAAATGTCTCTAGTAGCTTTTCTTAAAATTTTTTTTAAGTGTTGTCTTGTTGTGTAATCTAGGTTTACAGGGTTTATTGACAGAGCTATGAAGATAGCTATTGATAACATGTCTTTTTAAAAAAAAAAAAAAAAAAATTGACAGTCTTGAAGAAGAGTGGGTTGGAGCTAATATATTTTTTGCTTTTTACCTAAACGTGATCCCAAGACACAAGTTCTACTTCAGTACGTTGCTGACTGTGAGGGGGCTCAGTCTTTTGAATATATAGATCATCATGGCCTTTGGGATGTTGTGCATTCGCCGGTTTAGCTGCTTTCTGGCTTTTGGTATTGAACGATAAACACTCCAGTTCTGCTCCTATCCTCCATTATCTGTACTCACAGCAAACCTGACCATCTTAAACATGATTAAAATATAATTCAAAAGTTATTAGCTAATTATGACGCAAAGTACTTAATTTGCCATTGCACCCTAATAACTTAAAGGTACTCCTGATAACTTGGTAATAACCGTATCATAAGCAAAAGGACACGGTTGCTACTAACTTAATAGGCAGCTTCCCTCAAGATAAAACATAAATAAAGTACCTCAATGAAATCGGATTCGAGCTTAGTAAAATTATCTTGGCAAGCAAAGAGAATATTTGTTAATTTTTCTGTGAAATGTTATCATTGCCAAGAAAACTTGGTTACAAAAAATAGAGATGGAGAAAGTATTTGCATGAATAATTGATTTAACATTTCATTGGCTTAAATGATTTTAGGAAAAGTGGTTTTGATACGCACTGGAAAACTAAAAAGTTTTCGGGACTTACTTGCAAGATATCAAGCGCTGCCGGAGATGTGGGGCTCGAAGGCTTGCAGCCTGCTCTGCAGTAGATCCAGTGCGTGAGTGAGACTGAAAAAAGGAGCAAGGAGAGGTGGCATTGCAAAGCATCAAATACCAGTGGGCAAACTGGCTGTGGAGCACCTGAAGCACTGTCGAGCTCTCGCTTGAAACCACTCTTCACCTGGCATCCTGACAAACAGGTGAAGCAAAACATCTTGCAGATATCCACAGCCTCTGCTCCTGTTCTGGTCTCCTTGACTTGGCACGTGGGTCCGGTGGATCAGGGAGCCGGCTAGCTGGAGAGGTGTCTCAGGGTCCTGCAGGAGGAGGGGGCTGCGGTGTTGTAGACAGCTGAAGGGACAGCCTGTTTTGGGCTCGCAGGACACTTGGTTTTGCTGGGAGATGGGTCCGTATGGTGGCAAGAAGGGCTTGAGGAAGTGCTCAGTATCTGGAGGCAAGCAAAAGCACGAGGGTCGGTGATAGACGCGATGTCTGGGGGAATGTCGGCAACTTTGGTGTCTACCAGATGGAGGAGCCTCGCTTTGCCAAAAGTGCTGGGGATTGTGGGGGTGAGGATCCCGGTTTGGGTGTGAGGGGAGACAGCTGGAGAGCAGGGGACAGATCCCTCTCAACCACATCTAAAGCTTGTAATGCAACCTGGAGGTTCAGGAAGCTTGGCTGCCGCGGTATTGACAGTGCTTTTAAAACACTTACTTGCCCAGCCTTGTGTGAAAAGATGCAGATTTGGGGTTGCAGCCTGTTCCTCTTATCTGTCTGCATCTCTTCTGATATACCAGAAGCTGAGATGTACAGAGCGGAGAGAGAAGGTATATGGTGAACAGAAAGTCCCCGGACGGTCATCTGCAGTCTGGGGATAGTGCTCTGCTGGCCTCGCCCCGGCTGCAGCCATGCACTGGGGGAGATGGCTTCCATCTGCCCGCGTGTGTAGTCTTCTAGCCATGAGTCACCACTTCTTGACATCCCATCCCGATTATTTATTACCTTCCTTTCTAAAATGTCAGCATTCCTGCCATTTGGGTCTGGGTGGCTGATGGTCCTGAATGTGGATGTTTGAACATCTCAGGAGAAGGCTGTGTCAGAGCCTACTTTTTTCAGTCTACTTCTGTTGGACCTTCGGGCATGCTGAACCCACCATGAGGTTGTCAACCATTATGTTAAGTACATCATGGGCACTTGCTGGATGAGGTGTATTTTTGAGCATAATTATCTACTTCTGGTCTGAATCTCCTTGGTTGCTAGATCACCTGTTTAGTGGGGAAAATACAGGTTTTAATTTTTCTTGGAAAAAATTTCCTTTTCAGGCAAACAGATCAGGCTGTTGCTTTTGTCTTCTGGGGCCTTTGCCATCCATTGTTTAGTTCACCCCAATGTTTGCTGTGACCCACGTGTTCTCGTTTGTGTGGCTGTCATTCAGTTACCCATCCCAGCATCTCCACGCTCATCTGCGGCATATGAAGCTGCAGTTGTCTCTCGTGGAAGTTGCATTCCTGCAACATGACTGCATGGTGTTGTGCAATTTATTCTCTTCCAGTTAATGTGTCAGTTTGTCCATCTGGGTTGGATCCAGGGACTATTAGTTCCTTTTATAAGATGTCTGATTTGCTTTCATCTCTGCTCCTGGTGCTGCCGCTGATCAGGCAGGTCATAGCAAATCCCGCGTTTCGTTTTTTGTCTCTGATGTGTTCCCTCATGATACCACACTCATCGTTTCAAATCCTTCCCATCTGTTCTTCATGTATTTCACTCCACATTTAAGGCTATTCACCACCTCCCATCTATCTCAATTTCTTCTGTTTTATTAGCCCCTTGAGCTTGTCCTTACCCCCTCTTTTGCCTCCATGCTCAGATAACAATCATAAGGTGTTTGAAATGGTCTCCATGTAAATGATTCAGTTCTTTAATCTTTAGCAAGTATTTCCACAAAGGTTTCTGACATCCCTTCCACTCAGTATCTGGGATTTATCTGTTCTTTAAAACACCATGTAACATTTTCTCTTTAATCTCATAAGACCTGGTGTTTTAATGTCTTCTCCTTCTCACTTTGTCTGCTCTGGCTCCTATATAAATACCTTTTCTATAGAAGGTTTAATAAGATTTTAGGTTTTAATACACTTTTCCCCTGTTACCTTCGCTTTACAATCATGGCATTCATGCCTCTTCTAATAACTTAGGAGCTGTCTGTGCCAAGGAATTCCTGAGACTCACGGACATGCAACCTTAAATTAAATGTAAGGAGGAAGAGATAAGAACAAATTATAATAGCACTGAGAGCAAGAGATTACAACAGGGTATTTGGTTAAAATGTGGTTTTCATAATGCATGTGTTACTGAAAATTGCAAATTTATTCTCTCATATCATGTTTATGAGGCAACTTTTGTTATGCAGAGTTGTGAAGGTTGCTAGGTATTCAGTCGCTGTGGATCCAAATGACACGAGATGTTGGAAAAAAAAAGACAAGCAGGTTGTTACTGCTGAAGTGGTCCTCTGAAAAATGAATAAAAGCCTAGTCATTCTCCACTTGGGTAGCATAGCATTTCTCCCTGGCGTGGCTACCTCTGCAAATGTACTAGCTTCTAGGGGAGACTGCAAAATTATATAATTTAGACATATGAGGAAGTAAAATTAAATAGCCATGAGATGAGCATACCATTAAACAGATCTAATTTATAATGGGCTCTTATGCAAATTGCCTTTGAGCACTCAGCAAAAGAAAATGAAAAGAAATTAATAAGGACAATGTGGACTAGAAAGTCGTGGAGGAAAAAAAAAGTAAAAGCCTCTTCCAACTCACTCCCTGCACACCACCCCGGAGTGTTAAATAAGCATTCATTCGCATTAGCCACCTAAATGTAATGAGGAGATAGGAAAACCTGCGTTCACTTATCCCTGCTGCCTTTGCCTCTGTGGCTCCGATCACGTCAGGTTTCGACTAAATATATATATATATTTTTAATTCTTTGCCATGCAGTTCTTTATTTGAGGAAGGAAGATGTGCTCGCATGAGTACTTTGCCACTTGGGTGTCAGAGCGCAGTCAAGTCCCAGGCAGGTACCTGGCCCTGCCAACAGCACGGGACCGTGGGCACTGCAACATCGCCGATGCTGCACCACTTCCTCTGCCGGGTTATTAAAAGGGCTTTGCACCATGAGTTTTCCTCCCTTCTTGCTGTTTTGTGAAAGGCACGCAGCGCAGGGAAAGCTGACAGCTTGGAACAGTTGAAAATGGTTTATTGTGGGGGGGAAAAAAAAAATCAGTTTTGAGTTTGTAGTGTCCTTCTATAATAATAATAATATGAGTAATAATATGCTGAATATACTTAGCAATAAGGGATCTGTATTTTCTCAGGAAAAAAAAAGTTCATTTCTACCTTAGATTGAAAGTAATGCAACATTCTGCATGCTTGCAGATATCAAGGCTTGCTGCCTTTCCGTGTTCCTTGTATCCCTCTGAGAATACAAAATACAAAAGATAAGAATTTTAGCTCTGTCCGGTGAAGTCACTAGAATAACCTGCAGAACTGTGGCATTTTTCATAGTGGTAAGAAAGCTGTGCAGTAGTTGGTTTGTTTAATTAATATTGGCCATCATGTTCTTAATTATTGCTTCTTTCCCAAATTCTCAACTGAGGCAGAATATACTAAAGGAAAGTATTTCTCTTTATGTGTATAATAATATATGTAAATATTTATGCGTTCAGAGAGCAAGGATATAAACACTTATGCTATGCAGCTTTGGTACCGTCTGAATGTATTTTTATACTTGACAAACAGGACTTGTTTCTGAAGAATTTGAGAAACCCTGCAAGCTATGTCATCTTCCCCTGCTTTTTGTTGTAGAAATGCTGTTCTGCGAGTGCTGGTCTGTGGGGACAAGGGTCCCTGCAGTATTTTATAGAAGTAAAACATCGATCTCCTGCACGTCCCATTGTTTTCTCCCCACTAAACCCAGGTTTGCGGCTGCACCTATTTTTGTGTCCTTAAAGTAAAACCAAGTTCTCTGGTGGAAGCTGAGTTTTACACTGGTTATATTTTCAACCCTTGAAGCATTCGATTTCTGACAGTGGATTATGATACTTAAAGCCATAGACGTTAATTATTACCCATTGGAGGTCGCACTTTCAACCCATGGGACATTAATTTTCCATATACACAGAAAATTCCAGCCTGTTAGTTTTAATTAAACATTTCAGAAGTAAATTTCCTTGTAAATGGACTACAGTTTTTTATCCTTTACCCTTGATATTTGGCTAATTCTGCATATAATTATCAACTTGTTTTGCAAGCGTCCTTCAAAGCACTTTGCTGTTTGGAAATCCATTCAGCTGTTACATGTTTGACATTAAAAAAAAAAAAAAAACCCCTTATCTTTGTCAATCATCAGCTGAAGTTGTCGGGAAGGAGAAGGGGAAAAACCATCTTCCAGGTTTTCTTGGGAAGCGAGATTATAATGGACATGGCTTCACAGTCCTTCCTCATGCCAGCAGCCTGGTGTCACTTCAGCATTTATACTTTCAGCAGGAGACCAAGCGGAAGGAAGAGCGGAGCTGCGGGTGACGGGTAGGATGGGTGCCCAAATATTACCTTCTAGCGAATGTGCAGCGCGAGGCAGGGCAGAGTTTGCCGCCGTGCTTCTCTCGGTCCCCGCTCTCCTCTCCTGCCGGGTGCGGCAGGTGCAGCTTAGACCATGCCACTGGATTTGGATGCCTAGCTATCACGAGTCTTTCCCTGGAGGCTGTGAAGCTGGAATCTGCAGTTTTCCATCTGAAAAAGGCTTTAATTTTATTTACAGAAGTCTCCCAGTGCTGCTTTACCATTTGAAAGTGTCGCTGTGTATCACAAAGTGATCCTGGGGAGGGGAGGACTCGGCGCTGAGCAATTCCTTGGGGTTTTCTGCTGCTGGAAAGCAGCAGCACGCAAAGGTAGCACTTTGTTAGCTCTGCCCGGCCGGATGGACTGGCTTTCAGGTCCCGGGCAGCACTCCTGGTGTTTGTGTGCTGGTGTCAGCTTTGTGATTTTGTCAGAAGACTCCATCCTCCGATACTATCATGTTCTTCTCCTAAACAATTAATAAAATGAAGACAAAAAGCCTAGGGGTTTACAATATATAATTATAACAGTAATTTAGAACTAGGGAAATGCTGCAGAAACCAATTACAATTATATATTTTAGTAATGACTGACTTGGCCAAATATATATGGTTTGTGTGTGAATTCCGTGACAGATTCCAAGACGACGTGCCTAAGTATGGGAGAAAATCAAATCTAAATGCCTCATGTTACCATATGAGACGTAAATGTTGCTCATCCACCTAGTGAACAGAGGCCTGTATTATATGGCCTGTCACAGCTTAAATTTTGAGCAGCGGGGCAGGCAGGAACAAGTAGCCATGGAAGAAAGCTTGAATTGTTCTAAGGCATGGCTTTGAGAAAAATCTTTTGTGCTGGATCATTCTGGAAAATGTGTTTAATTCCTTATACATTACAGATTTCACACAACTTGAATTGATTCAGGCATTTCCTACAGAATTTTGAATGGCAAGTTGAGGTTAATGAGTTTTTATTTCTTTTCTGGTCTTCACCTCTCCCAGCCAGTGAGCAGAGATGAGACTTGTATTCTGTTCAAAATGTGTTACTGGCTGTACTGTTGCGATGCCTGCTGTGAGCACGGACACCATTTCGACCCCATTTGGGTTGGCTGTGCTGTTTTAAAGGAAGGATATGTGACTGTGGGTGCAAAGCATCCTCTGGTCATGTCCTGCACCTGGGTCGGGGCAATCCCAAACATCAGTACAGACTGGGTGATGAATGGATTGAGAGCAGCCCTGCAGAGAAGGACTTGGGATCTAGTGGATGAAAGATGAGTATGAGCCAGCAATGTGCACTTGCAGCACAGAAAGCCAACCGTACCCTGGGCTGCATCAAAAGCAGCGTGGCCAGCAGGTCGAGGGAGGTGATTCTCCCCCACTACTCTGCTCTCATGAGACCCCACCAGGAGCTCTGCATTCCGCTCTGGGGCCCCCAGAACAAGAAGGTCATGGGCCTGTTGGAGTGAGTCCAGAGGAGGGCCACGAGGATGACCAGAGGGCTGGAGCACCTCTCCTATGAAGAGAGGCTGAGGGAGTTGGGGTTGTTCAGCCTGGAGAAGAGGAGGCTCCAGGGAGACCTCATTGCAGCATTTCAGTACCTAAAGGGGGCCTACAGGAAAGCTGGGGAGGGACTTTTTACAAGGGGCGACAGTTTTAAGCTGAAAGAGGGTAGATTTAGATTAGATATTAGGAAAAAATTCTTCACTTAGAGGGTGGTGAAGCACTGGAACAGGTTGCCCAGAGAAGTTGTGGATGCCCCATCCCTGGAGGCATTCAAGGCCAGGCTGGATGGGGCTTTGAGCAGCCTGATCTAGTGGGAGGTGTCCCTGCCCATGGCAGGGGGTTGGAACTGGGTGATCTTTAAGGTCCCTTCCAACCCAAACCATTCTGTGATAATATGAAGCCCAGTTCCTCGGCAGTTCCCCAAGACCTCACTACAAGCCCTGCCGCCCCTCAACTCTGGGAGCTGTTTCCATCTTTTTGCCTCTTGTACCCTTGCTGGAGATCGCCTTTGCTTGCTGAAGTACAGGTGTATCTCAGCCTGGGATGCTTGGTGCAGCCAGGAGGGTTGGTCATGTCTGAGCTATGGTGGTTGGGGTTTGGTTTTCTATGAGGGATCAGAGCAGCCTCAGAATGGTAGTGAAGAATGGTTGTTTGCTCGCTGCTTCTTTTAAAAGGAAAACAGCATGCCATGGTTGTTCGTTGTGCTTGCAGGATCCATTTTGTGAAAAGACAGACTTGTACTTTGCCTGTGCCACAAGCCGAGTGTGATCAGGGAACAAGAGTGCTCATACACCTCCTAGCTCCATGCTGGTGTACAGTGATGTTATTGCACGTTCCTTAGTGAACTGAGTAGGTTTTTCTGTGCTGGTTCCCAAAACAGATTAATTATGTCAGGACAAAAACTACATACGAATGAGCTTTTTCATTAAAACAATGAAGGTGCTGAATCTGCGGCATATTACAGAATGTAACAGCTTGTGACAAGGCTCTAAAATCTTGCCCAAGAATGTCAGTAGTATTTCATGCAAAGTGTCCACGTGACGTATCACAAGCTAGCTATTTTGGGACTGTTTTGTTTACAGTTCTTTGGAGGGGTGGCGTCGGGAAGAATCAAAAAGTGCCTCCACGTGCACGTATAGGCACATAAACGCACACAAAATCAGACGTACCAGTTGCTGCTGGTGATTTCACTGGGAAATTATGAGTAACTCGGGAGCGTGTTGCAAACACCTCAGCGCAAAAACACGGCCTGTATTTCACGTTACTGTGGCGGGGGTTTTGTTCCCAATGTTCAGCCCTTCCCACTGCTCCGGCTAAATCAGGTTTTGCGAGGACCACGTGTAGAAAATGTGTGTTCAGCCAGCGGCTGGTGTTGCAAGCGCTTTTAGCAAGCGGAGGCTCTTGTGGTGGTGCGTGGTCTCTGTAAAAGCTGAGGCATTTCTCCTGGGTATTTTAGAGCATGCTAATTGATACCTGCCACAAACAGTTGGTTTTTACTGTGAAATCCTTACCTCACGTTGAAACATTATAAGTTTTGTTTCCCAAGCTACTTAGTCGCCCAATGTGCTGCCCCTTCAATTGTGCTGGGCCAAGTCGAGTGCTGGTTGCAGTAAATGGCATCCAAACAATGATCTGGGTTTAAAAATAAATTGATAACAAAATAAATGAAAAGCTTTTCCTGAGTGCAATTTTCAAGCCAAATCAGGCTCACCATGCACTCCCCCAGGAAGCAGAACGGAGCCGATTGAGGAGGTCGGTGCAGCGGGGTGGGGACGGGGTCTGCTCGTGGGGCCATTGAGAGAGATGTCCAAAACACTCTAGGGTTGTCCTTTTGTGAGACAGGGCTTTGGGCAGCAAGTTTTCCCAGTCGCTGCTGAGCTGTGCGTGGTCTGACCCTGACGTTCGCCTCTTGTTTCCTCTCCAGAATCGGCAGGCTCTTTGATGGCACGGAGCCCATCGTCCTCGACAGCCTCAAGCAGCATTATTTCATCGACAGAGATGGGCAAATGTTCAGATATATCTTGAATTTTTTAAGAACATCAAAACTCCTCATTCCTGATGATTTCAAGGTGAGATTTCAAGGGACTTGGATGTTTTGCATGTACCTTCGTAAAGCAAGGGTCTGACCTGTAATCAAAGCAGAGCCCCAGACAGGGGGCACTTCTGGAATATGGTGCTTGATTTCAGGTATTTGGCAAAAGTAAGCGTGGGGTTGCTACAGTGGCATCTGTGAGGCTTTCCTAGTGGCATCAATATTAAATTTTCCCCTCCTGGCTATAGTGTAGTGGAATAATCTTGCCATGTTTGACCTAGGGAAATTAAATATCGTAGGATGATAATGGAAACAAAGGATGTTACCATCTGCAACCAACTGCTCATGAGCTTTGCTGGTTACTTGTCCTCTCATCCTCTTTTATCGTTCCCTTCTGATCACAGCAACTCCAGCTTCCACTCCCACGCTGAAATTCAGAGAATCATGTGGGAATCATGGTATTGACAAAATAAACAGCACACGTGGTAATATTTCAGCGTTAAGTCATAGAATATTTTTGTCCCCAGACTCCTGGATGCGTACTGGAAATTTAATTTTAGAGTTTTAGAGAAGTCAGGGATGAATAGTTCTACGTTTATTATTTAACCTTTATTAAAAAGTCTGCTTTTTTTCTTTTTAATAACAAAGTAAATTTGTAATAGTTCACCATGTCAGACATCAGAGGCAGAGCTTCAGACTCCATGTGCTTACAGGTGTGTGGGTGTAGCTGTGGTGTCAGTGAAGCGAGTGCTGGAGACCACAGTTGCAATCAGAAGAGATCTTTATTGTTACTTTATGAATGCATATCAACGTAGCTGGCTGTGCCATTAGTTCACCGTAGGAAATACAGCAATTCAGATTGAACAGGAGAGGTGATGTGGAAGGGTTAGAGCAGTTCATGCTGTAGCGCGGTCTTTTATCCCTTGTGTCTGAGACATTTTCAGGTGTTTGGGGCATAATAGGTGTAAGGTTCAGTTCAGGAGCAATCTGAATAGTCTGCTGTAGATACATACTGACTTCTCCCTGGGTGATGTGGTAGACCTACCTGAATGATGTGGGAATTTAGAAAGATCTGATAAGCATCATATCCTTCTTTTGAAGCCTTAGAATGGCTTTGTACTGCTCTCAGCACTGGTCCTGAAAGTAATCAGAAACACAGAAAAAGGAAAAGCCACCTTCCACGCAGTATTAAGAAATTATATATGCAGAGTCCTTTAACCACATAAATATACTGTAGCTCTGCTGGAATTAGAAACATTAACTCCTGGCAAGTTCACCCAACCAACATGATGTTCAAAGGGGTGTCCCTTCCAGTTGTGCTGTAAGTCATCCAAAAGATCAGTGCTTAAAGTGAACTGCAGCCCTTGTTTTTTAGAAGTACATAGATGACTTTTTCATTAGACACTAAATGTAAGCAGTATTCTGAATATGATTTAGGTGTCCCATGCTCATCAAGTATTCGGTCTGTAGCCCAAATTCAGGGCTGTATTGACTGTTACCAGTCATCCTTTGTCATTCCGTTCCTCTGCCTTCCCTAGTTCTCATGTATTTCTTTTTCTCTGTATAAATATTTTCCAAATGGTCTTCTCTTAAACCTAGAAAAACAAGATTTAAATTTTTTTGCTTAAAATACAGCAGTAGACAAACTCGAGATCATCAGTTCTAAATTATGTCTGTCCTGGCTATACTTAGAAATGCATTCTCTCTGCTCTGGTGTTTGAGATGATGTAGTAAACAATACTGTTGGCAAAATGGGGAGGTATTAAAAAATACTTAATTTTTAAAATGCAGTAATATGTGCAATTTATTATGCAAATATCTCACCCATTTTGCACAGAGAACCATTGCAGGCTCTCTCATTTACATTCTTATACCTGTTACAATGCCTGCTGGTATTGCTGTAAGACGCAATGGATCCTAATGATGAATTTTCTGAATCCTGATTGAATTCTGTTCCATCTGTTCAATGAGGTCATTATTTTATGACATCACTGTGGGGATAAAGATGTGGGGAAAAGTGGGATGTGACTGCCTGGATTATTCCATAGCACGAGGGAGCTGAGCAAGTATAACTTCCCCCTCCCCTCACAAATGCTGCTATACCCAAACTGTTTCAAGTGGCTGATTTTTTTTTTTCTGTTTTTGGTTTGTTTTTTTTTTTTGTTTGTTTTTTTTTGCTTGCACTGTTATTTTATTATACCTTCCTACACAGTAATTATGAGCTGTGTCTGAAGGGTTCCAGATCTAGAGCAGCGTTAGGCTGAATAACCATAATACATTAAGAGGTACATTAGCAATGCCTCTTTCTTAATTGTGCACAGTAATGTATGTGTCTTTCAGGACTACAGTTTGCTATACGAAGAAGCAAAGTACTTCCAGCTTCAGCCCATGCTAGGAGAGATGGAAAGGTGGAAACAGGACCGGGAGAGTGGCCGCTTCTCAAAGTCTTGTGAGTGCCTGGTGGTGCGAGTTGCCCCAGATCTCGGAGAGAGGATTACACTGAGTGGCGATAAGTCTTTGATAGAAGAAGTGTTTCCAGAAATCGGTGACGTGATGTGTAATTCTGTCAATGCCGGCTGGAATCATGACTCAACGCACGTCATCAGATTTCCACTGAACGGATACTGTCACCTCAACTCAGTTCAGGTAGGAAGTCATGCATGCATTTCTTGGAAGGGAGCTTGCTGACCAGGTACCTGTGGGTTGACGTGCTTCTCTCACTGGAAGGTTTCAATGAACAAAATCAGCTGGAGGCTCTGAGCTAGTAGTTATTTACTTCTGTGGGTCAGGGCTGCTTTCTCAACTTAATTCTCACACATCGTCACCAAATCTATTTGCAAAAGAAACTACAGTAGTGTTAAAAACCTGCTTTAAGAGGTACGTTTGCCTCGATATATAAAGACATATATTTGGAGAAACATTTTTTGACACTTGAACATAAGGTGACCATTCAACCCTGCTTCCAGTCCCTTGCCCTGCTTGTCATAAATTGTTTTCTTGATTGAAGAGAGGGCCCAGGGACATCTCAGGTCAGGGAAGGGAAGTGCCATATCCCCACAGAGCTACTGTGAGAACATCAGGCTCTGTCCCTTCACCTTGGAAGGGAACAATTGCCATGCACTGAGAAAGGTGGTGGAGGTGCTCTGATTTCCTAGAGTCCACAGGAGCTCTGAAACTGAATAGGGAGAATAACAAAAATGGTAAAGCCCTGGTCTCTTATTCTGGGTAACACATGAGAAGTGGGGGAAGAAAGGAATTAACGTGAGAAAGAGGTGACCGGACATTAGCATTGGCCAGCCTCTGAAATGAGGGCCGTGCTTCCACAAAGGGAGAGCACAGCCAACCTCCTATTCCTCCTCCTCCTCCTCCTCCTTCTCATGAAATAGGACCCAATATTTCTGGAGAAGGAAGCAGCCAGCAGCCACAGGAGAAGGCACCTGTTGAGTCAGAGCCGCATAGAGGGGACTTTGCCTCTCAGCCCTCTCTGTTACAGCTTGAAGTGAGGCATCCTGGTGGAGCTTTGACCCTTCAATGAGACTGGCAGGCAAGGTGTAATGTGAAGGTTTCTTATAGGGCAGTAGGGGGGAAGTTGTCATAGGCATGGTAAAAACTAGTGTATAATTTTTCCAGTGTTACCCATGTCTTTTTTGCATTTGATTATGACATCCCTAAACGTTTCTTGAACAAATGTTCTGTGTCACCATACGCTTTTTATCCTGGACAAAGACAACTGGTTCATTCTTTCTCCTTGCTGAGATGGCAAAAACAATGACACATCTGCTTATTGCAAAAACGGACCTATCTACTTCTGTGGTCCTAGGGAAGGCCCTCCTTTTTCACATTCATTATAGTAGAGGATGTAGCAATAAGTAAAATCAGCATTTGTTTAAAAAACAGTTATGAAATGGATAAAAAAAAATCTGGGAGACAAACGCGGGTAATTTCTAGGAGAATTGCAATAAGCTTACAAGCTGTAGTGTCATCTGTTTTATCCTTTGTTAGTTTAAAAAAAAATCCACACCCATCTTCATCTATTTAGCACATCATGCACAGCCAGCATTTTGGAGCGACAGTACTTCTTCACATCTGGAATCGTCATTAGCACTATTGATGCTGTTTGGTTTAGGTGCACCTCCTAAATGGTCCAGACTTGTGAGCAAGTTCTTACACGGAGGAGACTTGCCTACCGAGCTTGACATCTTTCCGCTGCCAGGTCCTGCCGTCCAGGCAGCAAAGCCCTGCTCCCATCCCCTGATGAGGAGGGTTGGGCATGGCGTTACACGCTGAAGGCTCGCTAGATGCTGCATATATGCTGGTGCTCCAACACTGGAGTAGGGTTAGACCTGTCTGACCTGTCAAGACATGGTTAATGCATGCTATAGTTGGACAGTTGTGTCTCTTATTGGCCTTTACAGTCATATAGAAACATCAAAGTTGTTTTGTTGTAGTGACTACTGCAAATTTAGAACACCCCTACATGGAAGATTATAACAGAAAGGGGATGTGACTTTCAAGGAGGGATATTTAGCCACACATCATATGACAGTTGTCAAAGCAATTTTATCCTTTAGCAGTTTAGCATTTATCCTGATGTTTACATTTTTGCTGCACAAATAAGTATTGCCAAGCCTATTTAGTGATGTGCAAAACCCAAGTCACAGTGGCAAAATATGCACAGGCTTCAAGAGGGATGATGATCCCCTGCTGATGATGCCACATCTTCCATTCTGGGGGGACGTAAGCATCTCCCTGTCCCAAGAACAATGTGAGGTGGGACAGGGACTACTTGTAGACCTGGGGAGTGGGGTGCAGACTCAGTCATTTGCCCAGGGCTGGGCTAGTTTGCCGACCCATCACATTTTCTCTCAGGACCTAAGTTCTCCTGCTGTATTTTTCAGTGGTTTGCATTGAGACACATTTGGGGAATTTGGGCTTATATTGTTAAAAACTAAAGATCAGGTTAAACAAAAATTGCACTGAAGTTTTGATGTTTGCTCTTCTTTTGGGGCTTCTGAGTCTCTTTTCCCACCTCCTGCTTTTTTGAGATTTGTCTGCTGTGTAATTAGCTGTATTTTGGAAAGATATTTGCTGACCTGAAGCAGTGTGTGTAAAAATATGGCATTTCTTGTAGTTTTAGGCATTTTAAAGCCCAGCTCGCTTCTGCCCCTGGCCCAACCCTCTGCTTGCCCTTGCTGTCCTGGTACATGCTGCATGCCAACGTGCTAATTGGTGAAATAGCTGGCAGAAACACGGCATTCCCCTGCCTTCACGCATGTGAACAGAGCAGTGAGGGTGGTTGGTGGCAGAGGGGAACCCTGCAAATGTCCCCGCTCCAGCACAACCCCAGTGAGGTCCCGTCCCCATGTCTCCTCTACCGGTGAGGCGAAGGAAGAGCTGGCAGCAAGAGAGATGGGCATATGAAGATAAAAATAGCAGAGTATAAACAAGGGAAAGAACACCTGAGCCCTAGAGTTACAAGAAAATAGCATGAGTACAGATAATTAAAAATAAATAAATAACAGTGGAACAGCAGTGTGGACGGAGACCTGGCTCTTGCATGCTCTTGGCAGCCTGGAGCTGGTGCTAGGACCTGAGGTCTTCACACCATCTGCTTGTTGGGTGAGCTGCGTGGATGCATCCCCCTCCGCTCCCTGAGCCCACCCTGTCTTGTCTTAATTTTTCTTTTTATTTTCAGCCCGTGTATTTCCCACTGGAAGCAACACTCAGGTTGTGAAGAGGGAGGAAAGAAGGTGAATAGGCAGAATTCCTTAGTCCCATGATTAAAGCTAAAAGGTCCCAAGTTTTACCACTGGTACAAGTATAGCCACAGATCTTTGCAGTCGTGGTTGCTTTTCAGTCTCTAGAAAATATGATGGTAACTTTTCTGAAATTATGACCATAGTATCTGCATTATCACAATTGAGCTGAAGTGTTTGCTCAGCATGCTTCAGTGTCTGATGTGCAATCCTGTATTTGCCCTATTGTATTGTAAATTTTGTGAAGCAGAGAATGCATTTTCTCAGGCATGAATCTGTGGGTAGAAGAATACAGTATTTGCTGACAGTACTAAAGAATACCTATTTTTCTCCATTTTTCTTCTTATTGCTCAGTAGCCAAAAGTCAGCAGAAATCAGACAATATGATGGAGCTCAGGGAACCAGTTAGTGGATCTGTGTAACCACTCTTGTTTCCTAGCTGGATCCATTTGAACACAGCAGCTATCATCCTTGGACAGCAAATAGTCTGTTTACTTACACATTGGTGTTTGTTTCCTTTTTTTTGCAGGTACTTGAGAGGTTACAGCAAAGAGGGTTTGAGATTGTTGGCTCATGTGGAGGTGGGGTGGACTCTTCCCAATTCAGTGAATACGTACTGAGACGAGAACTCAGAAGGACATCTCGTGCACCCTCCGTCATTCGAATAAAGCAGGAGCCTCTGGACTAAAATGGACATGTTTCTTTATGCAAAAAAAAAAAAAATGAGAGAGAGAAAGGAGAAAAAAAAAAAAAAGGGAGACGTTTCATGTGCAGTTTGGACTCCAAACAAGTCCTGGAACTAAAATTGAATAAAAGACACATTTATATCAAACATAGAGACCACACCTGAATTCATATGGGAACACTTGGAATAGTAGTAATAATAATAACCTCAAGGTGTAAAAGAAAACACACACACACACACACACACACATATATATGTATGTATATGTATGTATGTACATATATATATATGTATGTATATGTCAAAGGGTAGGAAATGCAACAACAAAAAAGTGGTAGATGAGGTTGGTGCTGTGATGGCCATTAAGTGTCCTAGGCCTTACTCGGGCCCACTTAACGGTATACAAGCCATTACCATTGGGGGGGACATAGACTGCTCATAATGCATTTTCCATTGCCAAACACCCATTCAATTTTTAATGTGTACACACCTTGATTCAACTTTATTTGCATATGGAGGTTTATGTCTGTCTTTTTTAGAGGTGGATGGGCAGGCGTTCAGGAGACGACCATCCATTGCCTTGGAAAGCTAGTCGACTGAAATTTTAAATGTAGTTTGTACAGAAGTCGCACACGTTTTTGTCTGCCCTCACAGATGTGAAAGGTTAACTTTTCTTTTGAATGAGTTTTTCGTTGTTTTTTTTTGTTCTGTTTTGTGTTTTTTCAAAGGGGGCCAGAATAATTAATATTTGGTAGAGACGCTCTGGTTTGAATCTGCTGCTTTCCTACAATTTTTCAAATTTTATAATGTATTAAATACAATAAACTCTGTTTAAAGTAATGAGGGTCTGATTTCAGCCACCAGGAGCAGAGAAGTGGGATTTAGCTCACTGCAGTCCGGCGCGGTGGAGTGAGCTAAAGGCAGCAGGCGCTGTTGTGGGGTTGCGTTGTGGGATCAGTCCAGTGCGCTGGTCCTCCTTCAGTGCTGTCCCTTTTAAGCTTTGTCCCATTCTGAAGAGCCAAGCTCAAAAAATAACACCACTCCAGCCCAGGGACACCCGTCCAAAAAAAAGGATGCCTGGTTTTGTAAGCATTGATGTTGCATCATTCCCTCTTAACTAAGGAGTTGGCAGCTCCAATTCTCCAAGACCTTGCCCTCTTGAGTGTTAGCCAGCCTGTTTGTTTTAATGCCCTTCATTTCCCTTGTTTAGAGCTAGTGTTCTTCTGCCCAGAGAGCGAGCCCGCCAGCCCCTCGCGTTGCGCCGTTGCTGTTGACAGCAGGCGGTAAGTTCTGCGTGGTTGTCCTGCCAGCTGCTCCTTTGCAGAGCCTCGCTGGGGCCAGCCCAGCTCCGTGAGGCTTTGCAAACGTGCCACATAACGAAGCTGCTCGTTCACACCATGATGCTTTCGCCACGTAAGATGCACCAGCAACCACCTTCTTTCCTCCAAAGTATCTTTTTATGCAATATTCCAAAATATGACTGTGTACTCATCCTGGTATGGAAGTTTCTACCGAGGCAATGGTGCCGGCGTTCCGTTCATTTTGGTGACACTTTGCTATTTATTTAAGAAAAGAAAAAAGAAATTGTTAAAGTAAATACATGTAACAAGGTTTTTAATATAGTCTGATAACTCAAAGCTACCATTTTTCTGGTTTTTATTAAAACCTGTCAGAGGGCATATTTAAATAACTCTCTGGCAGCACATATCAGTGGGGTTTTGAAATTATTGAAACCGGGGAATGGGTGGGGGAGGGAGGCTCCAGAAATTAAGGTTCATTAGCTGATTATTAGATCTTCAATGTGATGCTGATCTGTCTATTCCCAGTACTGAAACAGCTGCCTCAAACAAGCACAAGTGCTTGTTTTCAATCAGCAGCCAGTAGTCCTCTTACCAAATAAATGCTTGCTCTTCCTGCCCAAAATTTGGTTGTTAGTCTGCACAGAACTCAGTTAAACAAACAAACCAAATGGGAAATAAATATTTTTAACAGATCTTCAGGCTGCTGGCAGCGGTATGAAGTTAGCGATGTCGACGAGGAAGCCAGTCCCGTGGGCTGACAGTACACCAACTGGTGTTGGTGTGAGGCAACGCGCCATTTTGGGGACGGTTTGCTGCGGAAACCCTTCCTGTGCTCCCAGGAACAGGGAGCTGAGGACACAGTGTCTGAGGACACATTCCCAGTCTTTTGAGCCCAATGATGCTCCCAGATCCAGGCCTGCCCTGCCAGCCGCCATGCTTGTGTGCGGGCACGGGCTCCGGTGCAGGCCGGAGGCAGATCAGGGCCGGGAGCACTGACAGCCCTGAAATTGGGCCCACGGTGCCTTTGCACAGGCTCGGCGTGGAGGGCAAGAGCAGAGGAGGCAGGCAAAAGTGGTATCTGCTTGATCTTCGCCCCGCTTTTTGCTGTCTAGGGTTCTTGTTGGGTTGTTCCCCAAGCCAGCAGGCTGTGCTCAGCCCACAGTTCTGCTTGCTCGGTCTGTACCTGTTTGACTTGACAGCACCGAGGACAGGACACCTCTGTGCTCCTTCCAAATGCCTGGCTGGCTGGACAGCCTCCCACCAAGGCGGTGTTCGTCGCTAATGGAGTCATAAATCACCCAGAGATCCTGGATGTGAATGTCTCTGCAGTCACGGTGCAGGCATGGAATCGGAGGCCATGAGTAAACACAGCCGTGGCTAATGACAAACTACACAGGAGTAAGCTAGACGTGGATTTTAGACAGCAAGTGAGGTTAGTCCTGTTTGAAGCTGAGCCTTGTAATCATGTGTTTTTAAAATGTTATTTAGAAAAAGTGATCAGCAGACAAATGAGCAATACTTCAAGGGGAGGGGGGACCAGACTACAGTCAGCTATTTTGTGGAGGTTAGTAGTTTTGACATGTACAATAGCTTAAATTTTTCTAATTTTTTATTAAAAAAAATATGCTATCAGTGGTGCTATGTTTAATAACAAGAGGAAGAGTTGCAGTGAACAGTAGCTGCCAACGTTGTACTTCAGCAACTTGGTCGAGCAGTTGTCAGGAGAACCTTTGTGGACACGGAGAGTTTGCAGATGCCACTTGCCACCCCCTGGGTCTTCATCGTTTCTTTCTGTAACGTGACAACTGGATTCCTGCAATAGCCATCGACCCAGGGCTTAATTCTTTCCCTGTTGCCTTCTTAATGTACTAACCAACTGCATAAAGTGAGTATGGATCCTGGCATGCTTGGATGAACCTTTAAACCATGAGTGTCCCATTGAAGACTGAGTTAATTTACCCTGCTCTGGTTTCACCGGCTGGGAGACGTGAGGTCCCACAGAGGCGTGACGTTCATCTCTCCAGCAGCACTACCTGTAAACAAGTGCTGCTAATTTATTTCTTTATTTCCAGGTTCTTGTGGGCCAGGCAGCCTGGCCCAGCTGGTGTTTTCCCTATCCACTGCCACGTGTCTAGAAGAATGCCAATAATTTCAGTGCCTGATTGGCAAAAACGGGTAGAGGTGAGGCACTATTTCTTGATATCTGGTTGAATCCATAACAAAATCCAAAAGGGACATCATACTACCCTCTGAAAACATGAGAATTGAGTCACCTATTCAGTTATTTTTCTTTATGCTAAACAGGCCCTGATTTCAACCAGAAGAGAAACATTTTGTTCATGAGCATAATTTTTTACAGCAACCTTTAAAAATTGATTGATATACTAATTACAGGGGCTTTAGTATCACCCAAATGAATTGTCAAGTGCATTTTTCTCTAATGTTCAGTTTGGGGGACTCGGGGGAGGAAAACTTGATTTTGGGGGTGGGGTGGGGTGAGGAAAGTATTTTTATTGACCACTGGGCAGTTTTTTCAGAGAAATAAAAACATTTATTTCCATCTGTCATTTCTTGACTTCAGAGTTCTATATTATGAATTATTTCTAGGGACAACTGGTATTTGTATGTAGTCATTCTTGCTGCCTGAGGTTTATTTACAGTGGAAATGAAACCAAGACACCCTTAGGGCCTGTAGACCAGTTGCTTTTTCTCAGACTTCAGTTTGAGTGGTTTATTATTTCTTGAGGGTCTGAAGGGATCACCACCACCAAAAATCAATACGTTGCATCAGGTCCCTGTGTTGGCTTTGGCTGTCACCTCATTGATCTGGTTACTGAAGACCCCAAAACTGACTTGGCATTTGGGGGCCTCTATTTGAGATTGAAACTGTTAAAGTCTCATTGCTTAAAATCACATATCTTCCGAATGAAAGATGCATGTACATATGACAAAAATTCATCCCCTTGTAAGCTGAGTTAGTGGTGCTAGCTGGTAACTGGGATGCTAATGTCTGTGCTGGGGGAAAAAGCTGATGCCAACCCCCAGAGCATCCTCTGTTTGTACAAGAGCGAGCTCCAGAAATGGGGGTGTCCTGTGACAGATGGAGAAAAGTCACTTTTCCTTGAATCTGTGTTTTTCTTCACATTTGTTGGCTAGGGGCTTAATATGGTATTGAGTTCTGTGTCCCTAAAATATAATACATTATTTTTCAACTGGTGGCAGATTCTATGGGCCAGATCCCATTTTCTAGCTTCTGTATTCATGGTTAATTCGCCCCACACTGAAGTTGTGAACTGAATTACAGATCAGTGTTATTTGGGGATTATGAGAAGAGGCACAGCATGGTGATCAGCTGTGCTGTTGCATCGGATGCAATTGCATGTTGTCCCTGTTGTGTGTTGTTTTTAAAAACCACAGTGTTTCCCACTGACTGTCTTTTGGAAGCCTGGTTCAATCAGGATTCTCTCTCACGGCCCCATTGAGCTGTAGGTCCACAAGCTCTTCCCTCCAGAGAGCCCATCGCCGGTGGGACACAGTCTATAGGGCAGAGTGGCAACACGCTGAGTGTGCACCTTGTTTTGGGCACTGACAAAAAGCAAAAACTGCATTTGCTGAAGTCCCCTGAACTCCATACTGCACTCATTCTGGCTCAGCTTAAACCAGGGGGTTAGCAAGGATACAAGTGGATGTTTCATGCTTTCTTGATTAGCCCCAAAGAAATCACAGTCAATGGGAAAACAAAAGACAAAACAACCCAAGCATGGATGCTGGTTCTGAAGATCTGTAGCAGTGATTTCACTAATTCTTACTGCCTCTGAATAAATAAATACTTAAGATCTGGAGGGCTCACGTTAAAAACATGTATTGCCAGATAATAAATAACAAAACTAGCAGTGCATTTCTTTCCTTCATTTTCTTCAGTTCAAGAGGCTTGGTTTTCTTCTGCTTGGGGCTGTGCCTAGGCAGCTCAAGAGCAATAATTTTGTCCCTAGCGCCATACTTGGTTTCTTCAAAGTATTGTATGAACCTTCAATTAAGCATCTCTACCTGTAAGGACAAAAGGTAGCAATAAGCTCCTCTTACAGCTGGGGGGACTCAAGAAGGTTGACTTCCAAACACACGGATAGCAAGCTGCACTTCAGGATTCTCGCTCAGCTGCCTTTTGCAACACTGTTACGGGATGGAAAGAGGCTGGAGTAGGTGAGGTGCTATTGCTCCACAGTCAAAATGGCAACACCAGGAAACTAGGGCTAAGCACTCCCAGATTATCTCCCTCCTGAAGCATCTGCTCGTGTTTCTTGCAGTTGTAGCCTTTAGATGAGTAGTTTGAAAACTGTGCTAGCGTATCAGCCGTAACCAGTGCAACTATTCCAGGAGCAAGCTGCTTGGCTCAGGGACAGCTGTTGTGCAGAAAAATTCTCTTCTGATGCATTATTGATAGATGTAAGTTAAAGCCATAAAGCTTGCAGCTTTATCAGGCAATATCTACTAAATCCTGGAAGCATGTAAGATAACCTAAATGTAATCTACTGCATACCAGCTCCTTCAGTGATGGATAGCACAACAAAAGCAGGACTAATGAAAAATTAATGAAAACAGTTACTTCCATAAGAAAAATGATCTGTTTTCTCCCACCTTTGTATTGATTTTAACTGGCCCTGTAATTGGAAGTGTATAATTTTTTCCTAAGGTGAAGAGGATTGAGGGCGAGGGAGAGTGAGCGTATAATTCTATTCATGTTTGTGACATACTTTCAGGCTACAAAAACAAAGCATTTTCCTTAGGATGTTGAAGCCGCCTGTGAATGCAGACTTCAAGCATATTTTCTCAGCTCAGGCAAACTGCCACGCTGTTTGCCTGAAACCAGATATTGCATGAGCAGAGTGCTCTGAGTTCTTTGAAGGCTAGGGACAGAGTACAAAGAAACAATGTTTAAGAAAAATCAAATATAGTGCATGTAACTTGGTGTTTTAACATGTTGCACCCAGTCAAGTTCATTTCTGATTGATCTTCCCATTTCTGGAAAGGAAAAAACTATGGTTGCTCTTTGGAGAGTGAATGAATGTCGGGTTCATAGGAAAGACCTTCTCTGTGAGCCCAAACCAATTGCACCACCTTGTTCACACACCAGCTCGACAGCGAGATCCCCTCTCTGGACAGGCTAGTGTCCCCAAGTGACCAAAGCTGGTTGCCTCACTTCCTCACTGATGCCTTTAAACACAACTTTTTGCCTAAATTTAACAGAGCATTTCTGTTGTTTTCTTTTTTTCACCAAACAACATCACAGATCAGTCTGATCTACAACTCTGCTGCAAGCTCTGTTTTAGATTATCCTTAAGTCTTTACCTGTTAATGTTAATATACCTATTGAGCCCAAAGGCTGAGATAATAAATCAGTCAGAGTAGGATATACTTTGTTTTGGTGTGAAAAAAAAAAAAGTGTTTCTCCAAATGTTTAGGAAATGCTTCTTTCCTGTTCCCCAGGAACAGGTCTGTGTATGATATGGGTCTTTTTCTAACTTATTCCACAAGATATATCAAAGACACAATACAGGGCTGTACTGTGAGGAGGAGATAAAAAGCAAGATGTTTCTGCACATATTGGTAGTAAATGTTACTCTTTGTCTTTTGCTAGCAACTCTTAGGCAGTATGCTTTCATTTTAAACGTACTTATGTTGTTATATGTTCTTTAACTGTAGAGATTTAGCCACATCTTTGGCTGTTGCTTGTTTGCTGTTTTCATTGGCCTGATAACAGCTGCAATACAAGATGAACCACCTCTTTCAATGCATGTCATTAAAAATTAGGGTATTTATTTACTTCTCCTCAGTACTTGGCTTGGCTTTATTTTTATTGCAGCAACCTCAGTCGGTATGGTCTTGTTAGGTGCTCCACAGCACTGATATGGTGGTCGGTCAGCACGGGCAACTGATGGCCACCATTTAACGGTGCCTTCCCTGACTCATTGAGCTTTGCTGCATGAGCGAGTGCTGTGAGAGCAGCTCCAGTGTGGAGAAACCACCCCAAAGTCACCATGGATGCAAGGTCCAGCAGCGAGGGAGAGCCAAGGGCCAGGGCAGCTCCTGTACCTCCTGCTGCGGACTGCCCAGGCTGCAGGGGTGGGAGGGGTGCTGGTGGCAGTGGGGTGTCCTGGATGCCCAGCTCCCCTCTCTGCCTCCAGGCTGGGTCCTCCAGGTTCCCTGGAGATCTTCAAAAGCTGCCTGGATGTGGTCCTGGGCAGCCTGCTCTGGGTGGCCCTGCCTGAGCAGGGGTTGGACCAGGTGACCTCCAGAGGTGCCTTCCAAACTCAGCCATTCTGTGATTCTGTTGGTTCCTGAAAGATCGGACTGACCGAGATGTGAAAGGTTTGTCAGGGAGAAAGAAATGTGTCCCTACCCTCCTACTTGGTACTGTCCTCCTATTTTTGCTGAGAGACATGTCAGTACTGCAAAAACGATTTCCAGAGAGACAATTGTGCTGTCTACAGAAGTGTACGGACAGGCCAGGAAAAGCACTCTTTACATGAAACAGCGTTGCTGTAAGCCTGTGGACCAGCAAGACTTGTTAAAAAAATTACAGCAGGGAAAGAAGACCGAAGAAAGGCATCAAAGCCTGTGGAGGACAGGCACTGGGGCCTCCCAGGTGGCAACGGTGGGGTGAAGCACTTCGGGGTGTGAGCAGGGCTTTACTGGGACAGGCCAGCTGTGTCCCCGAATGACAATTGATGCATTTTGAGTAATTAGCTGGATTGATGGCTTAGCATCCTGAGTCCCTGTCCTGCCATTCCACAGGGCGAGCTAAACTTTGCAGGGGTAAAAGTAGAGTATGGGAGGATGAGTGCTATGTAAACAAGGAAGGGTCCCAGTGTGGGAAAACGAAGCTATAAGCCATCAACAATGTTTAATAAGCATGTCATAAAGAAGCATGTAGGATCACTGGCAGCTCTGGTATTAGGTTTGTATTTTGTATAGTTAGTGGCAATAAAACACGGGAATGATAAAAGATGAGGGCAAGGAAAATGTTCATCGGATGAAGTGATTAGCACACACTTTTTACATAGCATGCTAGAGTGGGAGAAGGACAGTAATTTGAGTGACAGTGCAAGGAGGAGAAGATTGTTTTCATTCTTTAAAGAAGAAAAACTTACAGCTACACCTGTTACTAAAAGAAAAAAAAAAAAAAAAAAAAACAGGCCAGCCACTTGATGTTGAGTGGAAAAGAAAAGACAACCTGAAAAAGCCTGTTTTGTTACAGAAAATGTTCTCAGTACTTTCTTCTTCCAACATCTCTACATTAATTACAAAGTCAGTCTTCTGCCTGGCCAGCCCTTCATTCTTTCTTGCTCAGCATGTCCTATGGACTGTAAGCAAGTTCATCAAAAGAAATAGAAAGAATTTTATTTTTTTTCAAAAAATCAGTATTTATACCTGACCGTTTTTCTTAATAAATGAATGTGTATATATATATATATACACACACACACACACACACACACACATATATATATATATATATATATACACTCTGTGTCTATCCATTCCCTCATCTTGGAATTTAATTATGTTTTGAGAGAAACTGGGCATGGCAGAGTCTGAGTAAAGGTTTGCTTTGGGAAGTGCCGTATGATGAAGCTGTTACTCTTCTCCAGGAAGAGCTCTTCTCCCAGGCGACAACTGGGAACCCTCATGAAGCGGGGAGAAATAAAAACAGAGCCTTTTGAGCAGTGTTGGAAAAATGGTTTCACTTTTCAGTGTCACTCTTAAGTTACACTGTTTCTGGATCATCAAAATGTTCTCATGTCTTCTTACACGTAAGACATCACTATTCTGCTTTCCTCCCCTGGTTGTATTATCCAGGTTTTTAATTCTGCCCTCTGATTTTTTTTTTCAACCAAGAGAGGTCTTTCACCACATTTTTTTCAGTAGGGAACTGAATGGGGATTCAGTCCTACTGGGGGTTGAAAGCCATCAGGTGCCACTGCTGAGCTTGATGTAATAAACAATATTTAAAGCATTAGTCACAGAACATCTGAGAACAGCAAAGCTGTAGCTCATAATTACATGGCATTGTTGCTAAAGAATGAACAAGTGAGTAGCAGAGCATTGAGAAAGGTAGACCCAGTGCTCCTCACAAGTTCTTCGTGGGGCCCTAGTTTGGGAAGGCATTGAAATGTGTCCTTAGCTGTTGGTACATGAGAGGTTTAGTATTCATTTCAGTGGGACACTCACAGTACTAAAACTGTGCTTATGTTTCCATACTTCTCCAAGCTAAGACACAGATGCCTAAAGGAAAGAGGGGAGAGAAGACACCAGAGAAAGCTTCTCCAAGTGTTTGTTCTTGCTGATCTTTTTGTTTGTTTTAGTGACGGTAAACTGTCAGGCTAAATATTGATTTCTCAGCTCTGTAAACTGAAGACATAGCATCTTCTTCTGCCATGTTCTCAATATGCTTAAAAAGAAAAATCACTCCGTGACCACATTTTCCCCTATAAAAATGCAAGCAATTAACACAGCAGGTTCTCAGTTCAATATGTATAATTTATTGTAAAATGTATATAATTGGTTTGGCAGGCAGTAAATGCACCAACACAAGCATAAACCTTTTTATGAATCCATATGTAATACTGGATGCTGATGGATTATTACTACAGCAAGATGTCATGTTAAATAACTAATGCAGATGTACAGTAGCAAAGTACTGTTTTTGCCATTTTCATTAAAAAAGAAAACAAAAAAAATTACTCACATCTCCATCATTTATTGAAGATTTTTTTTTTAATGTACTCACTGCTGGAGCATCTGGGTGTATTAAACAGATGAATTCAGTATCACATTAGGCTAAATTGCCCACAATGGACAGCTGCCTCATTTCATCATTCTTAAAAGTCCAAAATGTGCTTCCTGAATGCAAGGCATTTGTCTCCTCCAGTCCCTGAAGCTGTCACCCAAGAGAGAGGGAAGCGGGAGGGAGGCAAGTTGCTCTGCCACGGAGGCCCTGGCCAAGTGGGAAGGCCAACAGTGTCCAAGCACGGGAGAGAGGGCAGCAACAGGAGGGAGGGCCAAAACCACACTCCCAAATTCATACTCATGGACTTTTTCCTCAGGAAAAGCCAGAGGTTCCTGCAGCACCCTCCTGGGCTCTGTCCCTGGGGCACGTCCAGCAGGGTGTGTAGGACAAAGGGACCCCCTTCCCTATCTTCCCGTCCCCATTACCCCTACATCTTTTTCCATCCAGAGACCACGAACAGCTCAGAGATCTCTGGCGGGGCTCAGGCCCCAGTGTCGAAGCCCCTGTGTCCATCACCACCCCCAGCAGCTCCTGCGTTTCTGCCACATTTTCACACCGATGTTCCTCCACGTCTCCTCCTTTCACATCTTCTTCAGCCTCTCCCTCATCCCAGAGTGGATTTTCCCCTTCATTTTCCCACCTTTTATATCTTCCTCCTCCCTTAACCCATTTTTCATCATCTCCTTCCAGTCGTCTGTTTTCTTTCTTCTCCTATAATCCTGTACATTTGGATAATTTTCATTTGGACTGTTTAACATAACCACCAGATTTGTGTTTTAGCCTTGTTCGGCAAGTTAAAGTCTCCCTTTTCTATCACCTGCTTTGTCTTCTCCCTCTCAATCTAGACTACGTTTGACAGACTTGGGATCCAGCTCAGCTTCAGTGGGAAACCTCACCAGTGATTTCCATAGGAGCAGGGAAAACATCCAAAATGTTCCTATATGAGAGACTAAAAGTAAGTTTCTGGATTTGTACATGGCCAGATTTCCCAGGCTTGTCTATGCTTCCAGTACCCCACAACTTCAGATGGATCTGTAGGTAGAAGGGACAGTGTTTGTGGCAAGCAGGGCACATTTCCTTAGTTTACAGATGATGGAGGCATTATCCTACATGGTTTGATCCAGCATGTCAGGGCAGGAACTTTATCTCTGGAAAGTCTTTCTTTGCTAGGCATCATGCCCAGTCCTTGTGCTATATTTATATCTATCAGTAGTACATTTGGAAAGAAGGAGAAAATCTTTTTTCCTTTTCAAGTTGTTACCAGGTGCAGCTCGTGGAGGTTCACTTGTTCCTGGCAAGCTAGAAATGTTTGTCCCATCGACCTAGATGACACACTCACACATTGCCTGACTGTGGTGCTGCCCCACAGGAGCTTTCTGAGGACACGCTGTGGTCTTCCCAAACCAGCAGCAACGATGGGTGAAGCCCCTCACCCACAGAGCCAAACTAACAGGAAAACCATAATGTATATTCACTGCCATGTTAGAAAATCTGCTTCTACCAGCAGGATTTGTTCTATGACCTGCTCTCTTCGGCAAGCGAAGCAAGGACTGATGGGGGGGATGCCCACAGGAAGCCCACTCAACAGCTGCATAACCCAGGTTGGCTGCACGGGCAAAGCACTGCTCTTGCAGCCCTGGAAATAGCCATGGCTGTTTCTAGCCTTGGTTTGTAGAAAGAAAGACTCCCTAGTGACACTGCCATCACATTCAGAGGTTTTTTATTCTTCAGTTGTGAAACAACCCAGAAACATAATCCAAACTGATCTCAGGAGTGAAAGACCAGGGGAGTGGCAGCTGTTTTTGAGCTAGGCTCCTTTGTCAAATGGTGTCTGTCCAAACCCCTTCTGCGTCGCATGAGACATCCCACCAGGAAAAGCCCCCTGTTTCCAGCCTCCCTTTCCTGCAGCTGCCATTGTGCTGCTTGCTGTTCTTGGAGTTGCCGGCACCTGTGTCTCGCCGTGATGCAATCCAGAGGCTCCCACTGTTTATTTCAATGTAAATATTTTTTTGTTGAGAAACAAAAGGGCTGGAAAAAGGGAGGTTATGGGAATATTCAGGATGAGATAAGGAATCTGAGGCAGAAAAGAACACACCAATTACCTCAGCTCACACACTCATCTGCCAGATGAAACCAGTTTTACCGGCTATTGCCCAAAGGCAAAACACCATAGGGCTTCTGATGTCATGTTGGCCTTTGGTTATGAGCCCGGGTAAATGGGTACCTGGCATAGAGAGAAAAAGGGCTGTGCTGCTTAATGCCAGCTTCAGGTATTTATGTTCGTCTAGCATCAATTAAAAATGCCTCCGTCTCATTCTGCCTGCCTGCCTGCTAGTGTGGTATTCATTTTCTTTCCATAACTCTTCAGATTGCCTTGCCTTACAGTTTACAACAGCAGCAAGAGTTGGCACTTGCCTCTGGCATGGCAGAGGAAGAGAAACCATTTCACTTTCACGCTACTTTTCCCCTGCTCCATCTCTGCGCAGAGCAGCAAAGGTGTTTGATGTGCTCGTTGTCTTGGAGAGGTGATGTACAAGGCCAGCGCTGTTGTTAATTTGCAGTGCTTCAATAGCATTAGCTTTTTCCCTAGGATTTAAATTGAATTGGTGGCATTGCTGGGACGATATAGTGCTATAGATCTGAACTGTGTTCAGTGTACTCATCTGTCTCTTTTTCTTTATTATATTAACCTTCTTTTTCCTTTTTTCTTTTTATATTGGTGAAACCCAGTGAAGCAGACTTTATAGTGTAATAATTCTGCATGTTTTGGTTATAAATATCCTGAAGCGAAGTTAAGGTTTTTCATATAACTATCAAAGCAGCAAACCTGTGTCTGCTTCAGCAGGGAGAGTGAAAGGGACGTTTTACACATAAAAGCTCATCAGTGGGTGGTAAACAGCTTTGGTCCTAATACATATTGCAAATATTCTGCTGCGGCACAGACTGACGGCTTTGGTAAAATTGGTAGCATCTGACTGAGACGCAACAGTTCACTGTGCTAGCTGCTGTCGTGGGAGCCTAACCAGGGTCGAAGTACTCAAGAAATCCCAGGAAGATCAGGTCTTTTGCCTGTTGCACTACAAATGACTTCTCTCACTTTTGAAATTTCCAGTTCTCTCCTTGCGAGCGGATAATGCTGCAAAGTAATTTAAAAACAGAAGAGGTAAAAATCAATAGCTTCAGCAATAGCACTGCAGACAGTTTACCCGATTGCAATCTCTGATCTAGGTTTTCCAAACAGACTCGTGATTTCAGTGGCTGACTTGGCAGGTGCCCAGCGTGATGTACCTTGAAGCAGCCAGACTGTCTGAGAGCTGATGCTGAATGGTTTCTGAAAATCAGAGGTCTTCAAGAGTTCTCAAGTTGAACATCAAAAACTACTAAATATTTCACATTTTTCTTCTTCCTCGGTGTTGCACGCACTCAGAATGGCAAAAACTTCACGATCTGAAGTCAACGCAACAGCACTGGTGTATCACTGGCTTGCAATAGCATCTATTTGAAAGGATGTTTTAACAGTCTGCAGTGCTGGAAGGCGGCTTGTTCTGTACTGCTTCTAGCAAGGATGTGCTGATCTGAGCATTCAGTGGCATGGTTTATTTATTAGAATTTCAGTACAGTTTTTTTTTCTCCCCATTGACACAGGATTAAAATTAAACATCCTTAACTGCGTGAGATGAAAGCACAGCTTAGCCCATTCAGGTACGTCTGCATTAGATACGTGTGTAAGTGATTACTCTTTGCTAGCTTGATCTTGCATTCATGTACAGACAAAACTCCCCCGAGAAGGCTCGCCTGCCTTGGATGCTCAGATGAATGGCAACAATGCCTGGAGGTAGCAGTGGTTGGATTGGGCCAGGGCAAATCTCTGTAGACTTTGATCCTCTGAAGGCCCCATCGATAGCTGTCATTGATATGAAGAGGGCTTGTCATTAAGGGTGAGGTCCTCAGGAGTGCATGGGATTTGTGGCCCAGTAATTTTACCTGCCAAGCACAATGCTTCTCAAACAAGAATCACAGAATGTCCTGAGCTGGAAAGGACCCATGAAGATCATCAGGTCCAACTCCTGAATCCACAGAGGGCAACCTAAGAGTTAAACCATACATCTAAAAGCATTGTCTGACCTCTTCTTGAAGACTTAAAGCTCATTAAAACTCAGTTAAAGCTCAATAATGCACTTCTTCTCTAAAGATGGGGAGTTGGGACCCTACTTTGGGAGGCCATGAGGACAGCAGGACTGGAGGGGTCTGGCTGGGCAGGAGATATGTCCAAGAGTTCAGCCCCCCTTGTCCCCATCAGACCCCTCCAGCAGCTTCCCTGGGGCCCTGTGCTGTATTTCAGCCCTATTTGTGGCAGTGGGAATGAGCCAGCCTTCCCTAGCCTGCCTGCTGAGGTCTGAGGCCAACCTCAGACGTCCTCCTGCCCCATGGCCAGGGCCACCCCACCTCCTGCTCAGGTGCCATTGCTTCACCTCCTGCCTGCAAGCACCTTCGGGCGAGGGCCTTATGTTATTTGTGCTATAAATCCAGCACCCCTTCGTAGCTGTGTAATTAAGCACAGTTGGAGAGCAGAAGTGGTCTCTGTGGACAAGGGAGAGCAGCCGCTCACAGGTGGGAGCACAGAGCTGGGTGGCAGGAAGGACGGAGCTCGTTTTGGTCATTCTGGCTGAAGTTGGCCTCCTGGCACCATCTACCTCCACTGGCTGCACTGTGGTGGCTGTCACAGCCGAGGTACAGTGAGGAGCAGAGCAACACTTCTGTTACAGTGTTCCTTCTGCAGACCATAGGGCAGCATTAGGCCGAGTTTGGGCAGGGCCGAGGCCAAGCACCGTGTGGCTGGTAGCTCTGCCGGCACCAAGCCCTGCTGCAGGTGCTACCCTGGCTCCCTGCCTGTTTCTGTGCTGGGGACGCGCGTTTTGAAGTCGGCTCTCACCACTCCTCAGGGATGGATGCACTGCCGGCGGTTATTTGGGCTGCCTCACATTAGGAGTTTGCTCATATTGGTTACCAAGTCTCAGGCTGAGGGAAATGGTGGTACCTCACCAGCGGTCTCATCCTTTGGTGCTGCTTCTGCCACAAAATGCCCAGCTGGCTGTCCTGCTGCTGGTGCGTGCGGGAGCCCAGCTGGCAGCAAGGTGGCAGCCGAGGGTCCCCAAGCTTTGCAAAGGCTGGAGGTGAGCGCAGTGCTCTGAAAGGACCAGGAGGGACTGTGGTGGAGGGTGGCTTGCCAGGGGGTCTGCACAGCATCCAGCAGACCAGCACAGATGTAGGCTTCAGCTGAAAGAAGCCCCAGTAATCACAGAAACATTGAGGGGTTTGGGTTAGAAGGGACCCTAAATGTCATCTAGTCCAACCCCCCTACTGTGGGCAGGGACGTCCTTCACTAGATCAGGTTGCTCAAAGCCCCGTCCAATGCAATTTTGAACACTTCCAAAGAAGTTACTTAGAAGCTAAATGATTCCTCAGCAAAGATCATGAAATAGTCTTCCTGCCGGAAATATTGAAAGCACAATTTGCTGCCTTGTACATGAGCTGCTTTGAAACACAACCTCATCCTGCATGCAACAGACTACAGAAGCAAAGTCTACTTTTCCCTTCAGACCCCCTTTTTTCCCTCCTTTTGCAATAACTAATAAGTTTATTGCTTTGCCTTTTGCCTTCTGTGCATACGTGAAGTGGTGTGATGACACTGAAAGCAGCTGCCCTGTGCTCTAGAGTCCCCAGGGTTTGGGCAGGTGGGCCACAAGGACGTTCACACATGGTCTGGTTGGTTGGTGATTACAGAGTATGAAGGGATGGGCTGAAACTGATGGTAGAGCTTGGGCAGTGTTATTGCAAACACTGTGGTCAAGATCACGCTGTATGTATTGAGGTCTCTTGATTCACAAAACTTAAATCAGAAGATAGGGGAAGCAACCATGTCATAGTGCTTGCAGAAACATAATATATATGAAAGTGCTTCCATCTCCCCAGAAGTAAACAGAAATTAAAATGTACTCTAAGTTTGCACACAGAGAATCATTAACTTTGAATAGTTAGGGACTAAAGGGAGGGAGGGAAGGGGGATTTTTGGTATTTTTTTTTCTTTTTTTTTTTGCCCTGGGCAAAATTTTCAACATTAACTAATTAATGTTTATAAAGCACTTTGCATATATAGTGCCTTTCATCAGGGGATCTCCAAGTATTAGATTATATTATCTGGAAGGCCTCAGGCCTGTGCATACTAGCCCTATAAAGTATTAGCCTTATAAACTTCAGTAAATCACTTTGTGTTTTTTTTCTGGTGCTTTTTTTTGTTGTTGTTGTTGGGTTTTTAATCTTCCCTCTTCTGAAAATGTGCTGAGCATTTTGGCTGCGTATGTAAAAAGGCGGTAAAAAGGGTGGTGTCAGCCAGAATGACCATATGAAAAATCAGGGTCCCATAATGCACTTCTCAAATCCTCTAATTGCCGGAGCTGGGGAGTAGCAACCGTGCCAAACTTAAATTGAACTATAAATCCCACACGTCAAACAGGGATCAGTAGGAGGCATCGGCACTGGTTGGGGAAACAGCTCTGTTATTTGCTCTGCATTACCTGGTAATGACAGCGGGGACAGGGAGAGCAAGAGAGACCTCTGCTCTATAGCAACATCAGGAAGCAAAAGCAAGTTACTGGGAAGAGGGGAAGAAGCTCCTGCGTGGGGCACTCTGGTGGCTCTTCTGCATTGCATTAAGCGTCTGTTCCTGAGAGAAAAGGCTTGGTGGTGGCTGGGAGCTGGGACCTGAGGAGGGGCAGAGAAATGGCCATGGTCAGCCCTGTCTCCGGGCAGCTGCCGTCCCCGGCCCGGGCCGAGGCAGGAGGCAAAGTACCCCAGAGCCACACCAACGGTGGTGAATCCTCCATGTGTCAAATCTAAAAAGCCTGCTTGGGTGTGGGCTCGGCTGATGACTCAAACAATTACTTAACAATAGCTTGTTGCGTGAGCTGGCAGGGATGTAGCCAGGTTCACAATGGAAAAAATGTGTGGGCATTTCTGTTTTAGCGAAACACATGGGGAGCAGACTTGCTGCTGCATGCAGGAACTACCAACAGGGAAAGCAAGGCCTTGGGGAGCAGAAACTTGACAGGGACAAAGCAGAGGATGTCTTTGCCCTTACTTGCACGTCTTACAGGTGGAATTCCCCCAGCTGAATTTAGCTGGGTAAGGGCTGCTGTTCTGAAGCCAAGGAGCAAGCAGCAAATCCATTCTTTCGAAGAGTCAGCGGTATTCAGAAATGAAGAACAGAGCCATCCCCTCCGAGGCCATCTTGACTAGACCAAGGCACCTCTGTGCAGAGTGTAAGTTCTCAGCAGAGGGTGGGAAATCCCTCTGCTTCACAGGAAAGTTCAGTAGGCTGATAGCACATGTAGCTAAAAACAGACAGGTATTGCTTCATAAAAACAGCTCTTCCAGAGCCTGCACACACTGATGAACTTGATGGAGAGCTTGGATGAGTAGAATTATTCACTCACCACTCATGGGCTGATGCTCTGAGTCCCAAAATAACCACTGTGGGCAACTCCAGGGGAGAAGCAGTTGGGAGAAGTGTGCAAGAGGGCCGAGAGGAACGGATTGCCAGCCTGAGTGCGGGCAGCACCAAGGAGTGGAAGTGTGTATCCAGGAAATTGGGCAGGTGGGATTCGGTGAGAAGCTCACCAGGCCTTCATTGTGGATAAAAGGCTTGAGAGGACCATCCATGCACCTTGCACTGTGCTCTCCCTGTCCCCGAGGAAGAGTGGGAACCGCATACAGATCTGGGGTGGGTGCTTGCTGTGTTGAGTTGGAGCGGCATTTGGACTGAGACGCAGCACAGCCCTGGCTGGCAGGGAGCAGCCAGAGATGGCTTTGCCATGGAGATCCGTGTTCTTCATCCCTGGAGCCAGCAGCATGCCCAGTGCCCAGGAGGCCACACATGGTGTTGGCTGATCTGCTAGAAAGCATGGCCCACACGGGCTGCTCTGTGGTAGAAAGCAAGATTGGATCACGAGGGCCAGCCATGGATTGAGACTAAAGAGAGAGTTCAATTTCCCTCTCTGGAGACTACACTGCAGAGACGCAGCCTGGGAGAAGCTACAGGTCTCAACATCTTGCTCCAACCAAGAGTGTAGGCTGATTTACTACACATGATGCCAGTGAGCATTGAGAAGGGCTTCTCCTGGTCTTCTGTCTCCCCCTCAGGTAGGTGTGGTTTGGGAGGGACCGGGAGAAGAGGAGAAGAAGCAAGAGCTTCTCTGGGGTGTGGTTGGGCCTGTTCCCCTGGGGCTGTGACTGCGCACATTTCCTTGGATCTTCACATGCTCTGGGCTCATCTCGCTCTCTCCGCTTCTGTGCTACACACATGGTGTGTCTCCCACTTGCGAGTGTGGAAGCAGACCTGTGTATTCATATTGGCAAATGAGACCATCTACCAGATAAAGAGCCTCTAACAAGGCAAGCAGGCATGTTTACAAGGTGCCGCTGGCTGTGCGTGTACGCGTTATTCTCACCTCTTCTTTGATGTACACACTTCACTTACGGGACAGGCTAATATGCTTGGTCCTTCAGGCCAGGATACTCCTACACTTGTTTGTTATGCAGCAGGAGGGAGTGCTTGGTGCTGTTGGTATTACCTCCAACCTAGGGCAAGAGTGGATTAATTCACACTCATCAATAGAGACCGAGGCACCTTTTCCCTTTCACCGAACTCAGGAAGCAGACGTCGCTGCGTGAGGCCCCAGGGAGCCCAGGGCCGGGCATGACAGCTCACAGGTAACCATAAACTGGCTTTGAGTCACTCCTCCCCTGGAAGCTGACCAGCTCATGAGCTACCGTTGCAACAGCTACTGCTCCTGTTAGGTTTTAGTGGTTTCACTGCCCGCTGGCTGCTGTCACTGCCCACCGGGTTAGAAGTCACCTGGATTCTTCCTCCATGGGCGGCTGGTACAACTGCTTCAATGCATAATTCACCGCTCAGCTTTGAAGGAGAACGCCTGTGAGGTTTTACCCATTGCAGCTCCACCCTTCTCTGAAGCAGGTGCACTGCCGACTGCAGACAACAGTCTCAGCAGGTCTGGGAGAACTGGAGCTCTTTGGCTGCTCTTCCCATTTGCATGCAATTCCCTCTAACTGCCGAATGCTCTCCCTGTGACAGGTAATTTGCCTGCCTGACGGGAGCTCGGGAAGAACCGCACAGCCTGGGATTTCCCCACATTTCACACCAATGAGGTCCAGTGGGGACGCTTGTGTAACTGTGAGCTGGGACACGAGCTACAAGGGGCCAACGCAACAGGGTGAGACTGACTTCTGCTGAAGCAGAAGACATTGGTCCAGTGCAGGGAGGCAATGCTAATGTGCATTGGCTTGGGAAGAAGGTCTCATGGTGGTGCACAGGCAACCATCCTTGGGAGTCCTCTCCCAAAGAGGTCACCCTGCTTGTTGTCCAATGTGGACAGCTGGAGCTGAGCAGCTGAAGTGCGACCAGGGAACTTGTGAGGACCAACACCATGGCTCTGGCAGTGGCTGAGGGACTCCAGAGGGGTAGACAAGAAAGGACTTGCAGCAAAGCTGACTCTGCAAGGCTGAGTTGGGCAACAGCAGTTTAGATCAGCGATAGATCTGGAGGCCCTCAAGTGAGGCAGGAGAGGGAGGAAGCTCCCATCTCCTGCCAGCACAGACATATTTAGAGGTGTGGGTGAGGGTTGCTCACTGCCTGGGGCTTCAGGCTCCAACAAATTGGGAGATTTAGTCTAGCACTGGGGAAGTATGCCATGACGCTCTCCTCTTCTGGTTTTGTTTTTTTTTGGGGGGGTTCTTTGGGGGAAGAGGTGTTGATTTGTTCCCCCAGATAAAATATCTTCAGCTCTGTCTTATAGTGTGCTCTTGCAAAGTGTGGAAAGCAGGAGGACAACCTAAAAGCATGATTACACTGGATTTTCTGGAGATAGGAAGGGATGGCTGGGGCAAGATGCAGCATTTGGCCAAAAGGTTCCATCACCTGGAAATGAGGCTGTGGTGCTCCTTCATCTTCAGGGAGGAAGGGGCTGTCACAGCAGGACAGTGCAAGAGGCAGTGAGCTGCCCAGTGCAGGCACTTTTGTCCCGGCGTGGGGCTTGCCAGGGCAATCTCTGGTAATTCACATCCCTCCAAAACATGGGCAGCTCTCCTTACCTCAGGGAGTGCTGCTTTGGCCCAGGCTGTGCAAGTATTTGAATTACCTGAAGTGATGGCTCCCTCTCATCAAAGTCCATGCATCCAAAATAGAGACCCCGTTTCCTCACCACCGAACTACCAGGGCTTGGCCATCTCTCCAGGCTGCTCGGCAGGGATGCCAGTGGCAGCGAGGCCCCACAGAGGAAGAATGGGGACAGGGAGCAGCGCAACCAGGAGGGCTGGGGGGATTTGGAGGCTGGGACGATTGCTTGGTGCTGGGGAGGACGGGCTCCTGTGAGCCTCACCGCCAGCCCACTAGTGCTGGCTCCTGGTGCAAGGGCATGAGCTTGCCCCGGAGCACTGAAAACAAGGAGGGAAATACCCTTCAGAAACTGCCCAGATTTCATATTTGAAACTCAGACCACCAGTCTTGTGATTCCTGGAGATCTGATTCATGCTTTTTGAATGTGTGGGTTTGGCAATCCTGCGCTCGCATTTCGAGCCGTTTCCCAACCCCTTATTTTCCCCAGAGGTGTTCTTACTTTTCCCTTTTTCACTCCTGTATACATGAAATAAACTGCTCAGGGGGTTCGGGGAGTTGTAACCGATAGCAAAACTCAACCATTAAATTCACAGCAAGCCGATCACTAAACACACACACACACACACACACACAAATCCCCTGCAACTTCACAGACTACACTAAGCAGGGCGGGTGGCTTGGCCTTGGGGCAGAGGCAGGTGGGGGGCACGGCACGAGGGTGCTGCCCCTGGCCCTAGCCCGGCCCCGGTGCCCCCGCGGGCAGTGTGGGAAACGCTGAGTCCCTTCCCCACGTCCAAACAGGGGCCTGCGGCACACACAGGCAGGTTGGCTCCAGGGAGAGCACTACAGGCCTCTCCTGGGGTCACCAAATGGAGGGTGGCTGTGTTTTGGGAGGGTCAGTGCGAGTTTGGGACCTGTGTTCATTCAGGTAGCAAAAAATCCTGTTTTTTTAAGGCTGAGAGAGTTGGGGTTGTTCAGCCTGGAGAAGAGAAGGCTCCGGGAGACCTTATAGCGGCCTTCCGGTACTTAAAGGGGGAAGCTACAGGAAAGCAGGAGAGGGACTCTTTGTCAGGGACTGTAGTGATAGGACAAGGGGTAACAGCTTTAAACTAATAAAGGGTAGATTTAGATTAGATGTTAGGAAGAAATTCTTCACTCAGAGGGCGGTGAGGCACTGGAACAGGCTGCCCAGAGAAGCTGTGGATGCCCCATCCCTGGAGGTGTTCAAGGCCAGGCTGGATGGGGCTTTGGGCAGCCTGGTCTAGTGGGAGGTGTCCCTGCCCATGGCAGAGGGTGGTGGAACTAGGTGATCTTTAAGGTCCCTTCCAACCCAAACCATTCTATAATATGATTCCTCTCAAATCCTTTTTCATCCATTTGTTGCAGGGACTGTATCTTTATCAGTGCAGATATCAATCAGGGCATAAGTGCTACCTTAGTGCAGAGAAACAATATTAATTACCCAGAGCTGCTGCAGCATGCTGCTCAGCTTCCCATGGACAGCCTGCTGCTGGCAGGGTACAAGGCAGAGCCCCACGCCCAGGGGAGTGGAGGCTGTTTTTGGTTCCCTGCGAGAGGCATCCCTGCCTGCTTGGAGACACAAGAGCAGTCGGAGAGCAAAGGGAGCCCCATTGCGATGCAAGGGGCTTGCAGGGAGCAGGCAGCACCAAATTGCCACCAGCCACGTGGGCGCAGGAGGTGCTGTGAGACACAGCCTTGTTGTAGGGCCCATGACTCCACTACCACAAGCTATGTGCCAAGGAGATCCCCAAAGTGCGGCACACTGGGAGAGGGAACTACCAAAACTACCTGCAGGGAAATCCCCGACACAGGGACGTAGGTGCCGGGCTGCTGAGAAGTGCTTCCTTCTTGCGGCGTTCATTGCAACGCCGCAAAAGCCTAACAATAGCAAGTTTTTGTTGGCAGTACAGCAAAGCACAACTTGAAGGAGACATCCGAGAGAACAGCTTAACAGCTTAAAATAGCTACAGCTGCGTGAGACAGCCTTCCTCCTCCTTTTTGCTTTTGATCCATAGAGGGGTCTAGGGGAGGAAAACTGCTCCACTCCTGTTGTCCTCCTCTGGGGAAAAGGGAGCCCATGTCCCTGACGCCTCGGGAGGGCAGGAGGGTGGGGGGCACCGAGATGTCAGCGCAGACCACTGCAGCCAGCGCTCCTCAAGGCCCTCCAGATGTCATGTCCCAGATCTGTAAGCTCGTGAGAGGGAAAGTGTGACAGGAGCGACATTGCCTAATAATTAACAAAGATCACGGGAAGAGGAAGTAACTGAACCCTGTTTTAGCTCTGTTGAATCTGAGTTACCATTTCAACTCACACAGAGGGCATCCAAGTGCTCACTGCGTCTGTCTGCACAGAGGACAACAGGTCTGCCATAGAGATCTGTGATCCTGCAACCCAGGCAACTGGCAGCTGAAGAGTTTTTTTGTGCAGATGTCCTCCTATGGAAGGAAAACAAAGTGCTGAGCCCAGAGAAAGCTGGGATAGGATGGTCATTGTCCAAGGGAAACAAATTATTTCAGGGATGGGGAGGAGAACCAGAGCAGCTGTGGAGGCTGGAGGGGAAGACAAGGTTTTGGGAAGAGCAGCAGTGCAAGTAAGAAGTGCCTGTAACGCTGTGCAAGACGAGGGTGGGAACACCCGTTCTGGAGATTGTATGGCTATGTGAGCATCATTCGGGTCACTGCATCCCGACCTCAGACAGCCACATCTAGGGCTCTTAGCTCAAAGAGATACCGAGTATTTGTGCCACATCCCCAAATGCCCCAGGGCTCAAGCCCCTTATGTGTGGCTTAATGCCCACAGGGGAACCTGGCTCATCCAGGAGATCCCAGCACCAAACCCTGTGGAGCCAAGGGGCAGGGCAGTCCCACGGCCCCAGGCAGGCTGGGCTGGGCTATCATCAGAAACACAGCTTTTGCTCAGAACTGCAAAAACTTCAGCCTGTTTCAGAGAAAAAGCCCGAAAAGGCAGTCATCTACCCCAGGAGGTGAAGTAGCCTCACCCAGGTATATAGTGAGGTCTGGAAGAGTCAGACCCCTGCAAACTTTTCTTAAGTTTTGACTTGATCAAGACTATAGAGACATTAAAAAAAAAAAAAAAAAAATCTTGACTCACTCTCTTCCCAAGACTGCCCTGGCCCAGGGCATTTTCCCTGCCTTGGGAAGTGTTGCAAAATTTGAGCTTGCCCTGGAGGTATCTCTCACTAATTACTGGATATCCTGGTTTTGTGTAAGGACACAGTCAGAACCTTCCCACAGGTTCTTCTTTACAGCATGGGAAAAAAAACTAGAAACACTGATTTCTGTTTCAGCATCCACAGCAGACTACTGTGAAGGGCTGATTAAACACTCAAGGGGATCTCTTTCTGGAGCCATCCTCCCCAGCTCGGGGGCATCGCTCACCAGCAGTCTCTAAGAAGCAAGGAATTTCAAAGGCAAAAACCACCTCACTTTTAATATTTGCCCTCTGTACCTGAAGTTTGGGTCACTTTCAAATTTTTTCTCTGTAATAAAGAAGGCTAAAACTTTCAAATGAGAAGCAAAGACTCTGAGAGCTCTGTGAGATGAGGCCCATTTGGGTTTGCACCACCTTTCAGCTGTGTTGCAAAGGGCTAATGAACTGGCTGGTGAAAGACAGAGTGCAGAAAATTACAGCTCCAGCCCTGACAAGAGGTAGCACAACCCTGATTACTATGTCAGCTCGATGCTTAGGCAGATGCTTACATGGGCTGTAAGCCTCCATCCATGTTTTCTTTTCAAATCAGTACAGGAAAACCGCTTCAGCTTCAAGACGTTGAATAGATCATGCCATATCTACACATCTTCTGCTCATTCCAGCCTCTGTTTCAGCATCAGTTAGGCCACCATTTCCCGTGGAAACAACACATTCCCCCAAATCTGGCAGTACTTCAGCTGTGTGGCTGGAGTGCAGCACTGGCCTGAAGCTGATGACCATCTTTCTTGCTACGCCTTCAAAGAGCAATAACAGGATTACACAGGATTTCTCCACATTTTAAGAAACATGAAGTTAAGAGTGAAAACTGCATTCAACAGGAAGTAACAATTTCAGGATTTCTTCCCAAGTAGTAATTATCCAATAAGTTTGCTTCACTGTATACACAGCCTGCATACACATACTCACCTACTTTGATGGATCTTTTTTTCTTCTAGAAGCCCTTTTTTTGTCATTTCTGTAAATGAAAGCCTCTGCCAGAATGCACGTGAACATATCAGCAAAGTTGTTGAGAGAGAACAGCCCGGTCCTCAGTCATCGCGTTCTCCTTTTCCTACCTTCCTCCTTGAGAACTCCAGCTGATCAGCTCTTCAAGGGAGTCTTTATTCTCTGCCCAATTTTGCACAAAGGTATCAAAGGATTTTTAAGCATTAACACTTGCAACCTCTTCAAGAATTCATCTCCTTCCTCTCTTGCTCCTTGTTGCAGGAGTTTCACACCTGGGAGCTGTTACAACTCAGTCCCTACAAGAAGTAGGGTATTTCTTTTAAAAAGTTACTTACCCATCCTTATACACACAATACATGTATATTTGCACATAATTACTCCCTCCTTCCAGCTTCTAAGGACAGAAATAAGAAACACCTTCAAATAACTGTAAACAATAAACCCTGTCATGCTAAACACTTCAAAGTATAAGTGCAAGTATTTCAAGAAGCTTGGGGAACTACACATAATTATGAATTAGCTCTCAAAACCAGATACAGAAGATCTGTCAGATAATTTTTCATTCCAAACAGATTTTAGAATACTATTCTCTGTCACCCAGTAGAGAGAGTAAATTGTTTACTGATAACTGCAATTCTTCAAGGGAAACCTGCAGGGTGGGAGTGCACACACTAAGCTGTTGAGATGAGGATGACTTTTAGCATTGGTGCTACCCACAAAAAACACCCCCCACGGTGCAGGGAGGAGAATGGATAAGCAGCTCTGGTGGGGTCGTAGGCATGAACTTTGGGTGTCTCTGAAGAAAGATACCTGCCAGGGAAACATCCTTTGAAAGGTGAGAAGAACCTACTGCTGCAAGAACCTGAAGAAAACCTTTGACCAAAGGAGGGTCTAATGGTGGAAGTCTTGGCCACCATGAAACACACAAGAAGGAAAAGAAGACTCCGGGGAAACCTTATAGCAGCTTTCCAGTAGTTAAAGGGGGCCTACAGGAAGAATGGGAGGAGACTTTTTACGAGGGCATAGGACAAGGGATAATGGCTTTAAACTGAAAGAGGGTAGATTTAGATTGGATGTAAGGAAGAAATTCTTTGCTATGAGGGTGGTGAGGCACTTGGAACGGGTTGCCCAGAGAAGCTGTGGATGCCCCATCCCTGGAGGTGTTCAAGGCCAGGCTGGATGGGGCTTTGAGCAACCTGGTCTAGTGAGAGATGTGCCTGCCCATGGCAGGAGGGTTGGAACTGGATGATCTTTGAGGTCCCTTCCAACCCAAACCATCCTATGATTCTATGGAGGTGCTCGCTGCAAAGAAAGGAGCAGCCTCAGGGCTGATGCGAGCTAATGTGCACCACCCCATCCTTCCACTTCAGAACAGTCATGACTTTAAGTCCAGAACAGAGATCAGCCTTTTCCTTCCTTCCTCCCTGCAAAAACCCTTTCAAAAGCAGGCTTCCTGGGGGCAACCTGGGAACTGGGAAGCAGGGGATCCTGAAAGGGGACTGGGTGGCAAAGTTAGCTACTAACATGCTAGAATAGCTACAGATAGCAGACAAGGAGTGATCAGCTTGTGCCTATAGCAGAAGAGAAAAGGCAAGGCAGTAGCAACAAGGACTGATGTATCTCAGAAGGAAAAGTGGGTTTCTTGCTATTTCTTCAAAATAAGGAAAAAGCCAAAAGGGGTACATGCCTAGCTTGCCAAATGCCTGCACCAAGTGAAACACTGGCATTGTGACTTGCAGATTGGCCGCCTTCCTACCAGATGGAGGTGGGACAAAAAACTGACCTGTGGCAACAAGCCCAGTGCCAGAAGCAGCAAAATGGAGAGGTCAGGTGCGACATGTTCGTCAGTCTTTGTACTAAATTTTGTGCCCATCAGAGTAGTCTACACTGCAGATTTCAGTTATCTCCAGAGCTGCAGGTTCCAGCCGTGGGCCTGTGGATAACAACCTCAGATGATGTGTAGGCATCATGTGTGATACGTGCAGAGATAAGCGTGTGCAGCACTTGGCCTCAGAAACCCTGCAGCCCTCATTTGAAAAGTTGCCGAGAGTCAAGTCCAATCACTTGGGCTGTCTGCCCCTTTAGGACATCCTCATTTGCTTTTCTTTCCTTCTTAATCCCAGCGATCACAAATGACGAGGAAAGCAAAGAACAGAGTAAACAGATGAACCTGGAGAACAGCTGACAGCATTTATTCCAAGCAAAGTGCACTCACATGGCAGGACACAGGTGTCTACAAGAGAGCAGGCCTAGAACAACTTGATGCAAACAGTAGCCTTAAGCTACTTGTGTCAAAGTGTCCAAGAGAGTGCCATGGCTTTGAGGAATCATCTAGCAAGGTCTCACGGGCCCCTGCTACCTTCCTCATTAAACCTAGAACAAGGCTGCAGGGTGTGTTCGAGTACTTCAGCTAGTCCTTCCCAGGGGGAGAAGGGAAGAGCTGGAGTCAAAGACAGTGCAAAGGGCTGGCAAGTGGATTCAGCATTAAGACTCAAAAATGGCAATAAAGGAAAAAAGCAGCAGCAGGAGGAGAAAGAGTACAGGTCCCTTTTGTTTCCACGTAACATACAAAACCCAGCGTAATACTACGTTGCTAAAAAGGTATTAGTCAAGAGCCAGCAACAACAGCTTTTCCCCACACAACCAGATATTCTGTTTTCTCCGAAGGCAAAACACTTGAATGCCACGGATAGTTCCCTGGACAGCTCGGTGCGTCAGAAATAGGCACTAGACTAACAGACCATCTGGACAGCAAGAAGTGCCTGGAGTAAGCTTTAGACCCCTTGCAGCATCCGTGGCATAGATGGCTCTGCTGCTAAGTGCCGAAGCTTGAACACAAGCTTCCCAACAATTAAGAAGCATGGGAGCACGATGGCAGGGTTTGTCTTCACTACCTCATGTAGTAGACTGAGCTTTTAGTATTTGCATAAAGAGCAGTTCACCTTCCCATAAATGACAGTGAGACTGGGAAAAAGGGGGGACATGAGCCCATAGTCATCCCTCATTTCACTCCTGGTGTGGCTGAGCAAAGCTCAAGTGTCTCCTAAGTGCCACTTTGGAGGACGCTTGTTCTTCTCAGAAGCAAAGGTGAACTTGAGTAAGACAGGCTGAACGCTGGGGAAGGAGATGAGTAGTTCTGCACCTGCAAAACGCCTCGTCTCCTCCTGTCTGAAATTTGGCCTAAAGACCTACTGAAAAGCTTTTTGAAAATGCCTGCTCTTCCTCACAGACTAAAGTTTTGAGGTTTCTTTGGGAGTGGGAAGGGAGGAAGGAACTACTGGACAAAGACAACTTGCTGTGATAGCTGTAATGAAAGCATGAGATCTGCATTGCAGGCAGGCAGACCATAAAAACAATTCTGTCACACTTTATTACGTGTATCTATTAATCAACTATTTTCTCTGATATCTCTCATTTTAAGTGTCTCATTGGTTTAAAGAAGAGGAAGGCCTATATGCAGATGCTCATCTTTGCTCTCCAACCTGTGCTTAATTAGTTGCGTGTTGCTTCAAGAACAATTTAGGACAATGCTTCCACTGCACATTGTTGAGGTCTGAGAAGCTTCCTGTGTTTCTACTTCCCAAAAAACGTGCAAAGTGTTTAGCTCTGCCCAGCTGTGAAAAAACAGCCTCTGTGCTGACTGACTGGTTGGGGAAGTCAGAGAAATGAGGGGCTGCTTTTACTCCCTGACCCTTCTCATCCCTCCCACCTTCAAGTAATTCTTTGCTCTGTCACCTAGCCCTGTTTTAAAACCTTAGAAGATAGATGCTTATCATTAACACTTCAAGTTGGGCAACTGTGCCAATCACTGTGATGGGCAGATAGCTGGGGCTTGCTCTCAGAACCACACCATTAGTCATGGTGATGACAGCTTCAGATGCTAAATATCTCATGCCAGGAAATAGACAAAGTTAACTATGTATTATTTTTAATAAAATAATTGCTTTAATGCAGTATTTAAAATAATTTTAAACATCTGATCAATAACATACAGTACACAAGTATGGAAAATGCTGCACTTTACATAAAAAGTAAAGCTAAGCATTTAATTATACAAAACAATTTTGCCTGATGCTATCAATATCTTGCAAACTATAGCTTAGTCAAAGTACTGCTTTTCTTTTATATATATATATATGTTATATATACATATATAAATAATTTACAGCATTCATTTGCTAGATTTATTCACTACTGTTTCAACACAAAAAACATAACTGACTCAAAACTTACTGAATTTGGTAACTATCTGCAGTGGTTCTGATGGTAGAGGGCGTTTGAGTTATCACTTTAAGTTTTAAAGTAGCATGCCAAATAACCACAGGAAGCTTGTTCCTTAGAAGAAAAAAAGTTTTAGCAGGAAGCCATTCAATGCAGTCAGTGCCCTTCCCACTGATCCTGGGAAACAGCCATGCTATGCAGCACTGTGTCATGGGAGGCGAAATGTTTGGAGGCTGGGGAGAAGGGTGACCAGGAGGTTTTCCCTTCTACCACAAGGCAGTCTTTACCAGCAGAGAAGATCTTTGAATCTATTCTAGCAGTCTTACTAATGCAGAGTCCACCTCCTCATTGAACAGAGAACAGGCAACTGGCTGAACTAACTACTTTCTACTTGAAAAGTTTGTTATACCATGTTAAGGTATTATAAACATTAAGATGACAACTAAATCAATATTCTCAATAAAGCAGCGAATCCTGTGCTTTGCAAACACTATTCTTCTCCTTAAAAGACTCTCCAGCTGTAAAGTTTCAGAATATTTAATGTACCTCAAGTTTTCCCTTTCTTGCAGTCAGCACAGGTTGTTTTGGTTCATTTCCTTCTAAATCTATGCTTAAGTTCATTGCTATTTTTTGATATCTACATAAAGAAAAACATAAGAGATCGGTTTCTTCTGTTTACTCTTCCTTTTTAGGCTCTTTCACTCCCTGTATTCAAGTTTAGTAACTGCACATTTTCCCAAACATTGAAGTATGCCCTGCCTACACCATCTGATGTACTTTAACCACAAGAATACCATTTTGTTCACCTTCCCCCAGTCACTTTCTCAGTAGAAAGGGGGAGGGCAGTTGAGGTGATGTAGGGAAGAAAAAGTGTCCCTTGTTCCTTTTGCTTGCTACTTTGCACTCCACAAAGTAGCATTCAGTAGTAATTCTAAACCCAGAAAATTTAAGGAGATGCTGAGTCAGACAGGCAATACATTAGCATGTTGACTGACTGCTGGTTCATGAATAAATACAATTGTCATGCTATTCAGTGCCTTTAAAGTGTTACTTGTTCCCCTAGATAAGGTTGTATTAGAAGAAGGCACAAAAGACAGAACAGATGTTGCAGACTCTGGAATACTGAAGCAAGTGACATACATAAACTAGGTACACATATCAAGCCCTCAGAGCCTGCGAGACAGTTAAATGCAAGCAGGTGGTCAGGTGCTTGTGTGTGCAGCTCAGTGTTTTCACTGGTTTACAGACTGGTTTAAGCCAAATATTATTAAAAACCCTACAGGTGCTACGTTAGGTATTTAATAAAAATGTTTATCTGTAAACAAGAGTTATCCTTACAACGGATCATTTTCCAGAAATTGGAATTTCAAGACAGTGCAACAATGCTTCAGTGTTTTCTTTGGCAGTAGACAGCAAGTTGAAATGTAAAATTCAAATCACTTCAGAAGAGCACGGTACAAGGTTAGAGAATGCTTCATCTCCCTCTCTTGTTCCATGCAGAATATCAAGTCCCTGAGACAGACACGAGTTATTCTTGGACGAAGCAGCTGTTTTGTAAGGCTAAAATTTGACGATCCAGGAGCAATTCCATTGCCATTCAAACCCTAAGAGTGGAAAGGGAGGGAAGAGAGAAAGAAAAAAAAAATTAAAATTTCATGTCAATACAAGTTTTTAAATCAAACTGGTTAGGTTGTACTGCATACATGCATAAAAGTAACCTGTTTATGTTCAGCTTTACCTGTTAGAAACCAGCAATCTAGATGTCCTTATACATTAGATACTTCAAAAGACAAAGCAACTATCTGCCAGTAAACTGTTTACTTCAGTCAAAGCAATGAAAAAACTTGCTAGAAAATCTTTTTTTTTTTTAAACTGTATTATTGTAAGGTAAGTAACTGCTGTTTCACTGAAGTCAAACGACAAACACTTCCACTGCGAAAGGACAAGCTCACTATGAAAGCAGTACTACTGCAGTTCCTGTGCAGAGCCCCAGGTTGTGCAAGGCCCTTGCTCCCAATTGCAAGCACCCAGGCTCCAGATGTTTGCATCTCCTCTTGAAGAAAACCTTTGCTGAGAATGGGCACCAGCCTTGAAATATGGCCAGGAGAAACTCTTATCCCAGCCATCACCTGTGAAACGTAAGAAAGCAACAAATAGGCACAGTCAAAGCATCCGTGTGTTCAGAGTGCTGTATCTAAGCCTATCCATCTCAGTCAGCTGCCTCACTTGGTTATGAAAGCACAACCAGTGTGGAGATGATGTTTAGTAGTTATACATTAAGGCTATTGGAATGAGCAACCCCCACGCATTCCAAAATGCCCCAAGATTTATTATTAGGGGTAGGGACGAGGAAGATTACCATGAGCTGCACAATAGACTGGCCACTTATCTTGGAGCCAATCTATGCTACACAGCCAGTCTCTTATCACTACTGGAGGGTTCTTGGTAATGAATGCAATTTGTACAAATACAAGTGCTCAGTCTCTGTAACTTCAGCAAGGCGATGCCTGCCAGCATCAACACCACTTGGAGATGGTGTTGTTTGGATGCTGTGTTAACTATATCAATTCTTACCCTAACACTCTCTGCAAGACTTCAGCAAAATGACTTTGCCCACTTTGCTTACAGAAATCTGGTTAAAAAAAACATATATTAGAAACAAATACCAGTGGTGGTCTATCTATAGCAGTGAATGCTACTGTTGTTAGGGGGAAAGCATTGAAATTTATTAAAAAAATAAAGATTCACCAGAGAGCACATACTAACCACAGAAAACCCAGGGCATATTGCAGAAATGGAAGCTGTATTTCTTAGTAGCAGCATGCAGGGTATTCAGCACCATTTCATTTGCTTTACAGTCGATACTATTAAACACTATGAAATGCCATCATTTGAAACTTTCAGTTTGTTAAATGGCTTGGAACAAATGCGTGTGTGGGGAAGACTGCTGGCCACATAGCACGGAGAGGGCACCGCTGTCCTGGTAAGACACAAAAGGGTCACAGTTCAAGTTTGTCATATGACAACCCCGAAGGATCCAGGGAAAAGATAGCTCTGCAATGCAGCTGCCAGCACGGGTTGAAAAGGAGGTCAATCCAACAGGATGCAGCAGAAGGCCTGAGGCAATGTTATAAATGAAACAAACCCCAAGGGTTTTCAGTAACCCAACAGCAATGTCCTTTATAATTCAAAGAACTTTATGGAGGTGAAAGTATTTTCTCTCTAAATAGTCATTAGACTAGAAGTCTTACCTTTAAAAAGATGCAAAACAAAGCCACCTCGATCCAGTTATCTCCTTTACAGAGAGGAGGCAGACATTACAAATCCCTGAGCCTGCTTTGGAAGCTATCAGAGCTGCAAGATGTTACAACAGAGCAGAAGCTCCAAGCTGCCCATGCTTGAGACAGAGTTATGGATTTGTTTATTCTTAAATTCTCACCCATCGTGCCCAGTGCAGAGACACAGAATGTTGTGATGTAAAATCACTTCCAAGGCCAAAGCTTATACTGGACTTCTGTTTGCTGAGACAGCCAGCTCGTATTTTTAAATTTCATGCAGCAAATGGGCTTCTCAGAGCTGAGTACAGCATTTCAAGGGCTCTTCAGCTAGTTACTGAACATATCTAAAGCAACAGCCACCACCACATCCAAGCTGAAAGAAAAGGCCCTCCTCTCGAAGTGCAGGATGGTTTAAAAATCAAAGAAGTCAGACAGCATAGGTCATTCCAGTCGAGACTGGGACTGCAAACAGGCTTCGTCTGGCCAGGGAACTCACCCAACACCATATAATAGGTTGCACAAAGCCTCCTGCACGTGTTTCTGAACACAGTTTATACAGAGATGAGCACTAACGAGCTGCCCCCCACAGCTGCATAGAAGTACTGGTCTTTTATGGGTTTTGAACACTGGAACAAATGGCAGGGGGTGATATACTACCTGTCTTTTGGTTCCTTAAATGTTTTATTACAAAATGTAAAAATATTTGAAGTTATGGTGCCATCTGTACAGCAAAATGAACCACCACACGTGCTTCAATGTCCAAGACCTTAAGAAGTGCCCAACTCTGAGCTCTTCAGCTGACACAAGGGACACTTCAGGGGAGGGTCCTCTGCTGCTCCATTCTCAGAAGCCTCTTCTTCAGCAAGTTCCTGTTGGGCAGCAGGTCAAACTTATCTGGCCCTAGACAAGCGTTAGCAGTCCTCTCCTTTGCATTTCATATATTCCTTCTTGCACAGAAGCTCCCCCGTGCTGTTTTTCAGACCTTAGTACCTGTGTTAGAACACCAGCCCATGCCTTGCTCCCAGATATCTCCATTATGTTCCCTCCAGTGGGGCAAACTGCTTCAAAAAAGATAGTCTTGTTATTTTGGGAGGTTCTTCACTGCAAAAGTCTTCAGTCTACCCTCAGACAGCTTTGTGATCCTCTTCTGAGGGGAACTGGAAAATAATGCTTTTCAGCCAGGCTACAGACACGTACAAGGATAAGTGAATATAAAATGCATCCCCACAGAACAAATTCTAGCCACTGGGACCAGCCTGCACTCCCCTTCTGCTACATCTAATTATCAGTGCCTCTACTATCAAACAAGCAGGGGGAATTACCAGCATAGGTACTACCTGCCAAACAGGGTATGAACAGCAGTGCTGCAGCCAGCAGCAACAGGCTGTGTGTAGCTTACAGACCCCATCTGTAAGTCAGGTACGGTACTGCAGCAGCTTGGCTCTGCACCACTGGGAACTACCCTTTCACAGTGTCCAGACCAGCTGGCTTAAAACCAGCACCACGAGGCTGCACAGGCTGCAGTCCTGCGTTTTGCAGATCCTCAGAGTCCAGTCAGATCAGCAACATGGTCAGAGCAACACGCTTTCATGATCCTCACAGCCTTTTGTATATTCCTAACAGAGATCAGTTACTCTCACCAATTTTGGCAACAGAAAATATCCTGGAGCTCCTGCAGTAGTCCCATGCCTGTTTTGCAGCTAGTATTGTCAGGAGGTTGCTCCCGAAATACGTCTTTAAGATCTTTAGAGCTCTCTCCAGTGGCCGGATGAAGAATTAAACGCTGATCCTCTCTGGAAAGGCAAGAGTGAACTCGATACAGAGCCCCAGCTGTCACGAGAGTAAGGTAGCAAGACTTGCAAGGTATCTGGAGCACATGATCTAGAAGTCTGCATCTTAAGTACTGGCAGGAATATCAGAGTTGCTGAAACAATGCTCTCAAAGGTCAGCAGAGACCTGCCTTCCCACCAGCCTGGGCCAGGCCCAGTGGGCTGTTCCAAGCAGAGTACACGTTTCCTTCTCAAATTTAACAGCTTCACACAAACTGCATGCAGAATTTCAGACTCTTAATGCAGATTTAGAGAGGGGCACTTTAAGAAAGCAAACTTCAGTCAGATGTTAAAAGTAAAGTCGAGAGCTCTCGTTTTAATTTTTGGTTAGGCATAAATACTTTTAAGTCTCAAAGCTAAGATCCCAAGGGAGCAAACTGTCACTGCAGCTCCACTGTGCATTATAAAAACACCACCAGAAGAAGGAAACAGTCAGGAGACAGTTTTCAATGACATTTCAAAATGCTGAGAAGTTTTAGCTGTTTGTAGCAGATATGTTCTTGGAAGGTGGTACAAACAGCCAGCCAGAGCAACTCAAATTCAGGTTCAATCCCCAGCTCTGTTACCTGTGGTCACATCAAGGTCTCTGATATCCAGTGTATCCTATACATCAGTCTCCCAGTTGTAACGCACAGAACACTTTCCTGTCTCACAGGAGGGGAAAAAAGGTAAAAAAAACAAAACAAAACAAAACAAAAAAACACATTGTGAAGTGCTCAAACACTTTCCTGGGTCTCACCAAGCAGCAAGGAGGAAGAAAGAAACTCTGTCAGAGTTGTGGAAATTTTGTTTATACAAATAAGTGCATAATTGAGGCCAGAGAAAAAAAAGTGAAAGAAGTTAATACTTTAGTGACAAGCCAGCGTACTGATGCTGCCTATTCTATCAAGCCTCAGTCTGCTAGAAATACTCCCACATTCACAATACTAAAATACTACATTAATCAATGTTTATAAAAACGTGACTTTTTTTTTAAACAAAGTTGTTGCGTTTTTTAAAATCTTACAGACTATTAGGATAGATCAAGCTGATGTCAGAAAGGCTTAGATCTCTATTTCCAGACTGTTTCTCATGCAGCTGAAAACAAACATGTATATTTATGATGCTATCTGTAGTCTACAAAGAAGCCTCACTAAGCTGTCAGATCTATACAGCAGAGAATGATATTCAACTACACATTTTTCCTCAGATTTCATTGCAACATTCCTGCAAGTCCTTTCAAATGTAGGCAACAACACGCTTTACATATTGAAACAAATTACTGCGAATGCAATGTCAGTTTATTCACTATTATGCCCAAGATTCATGTACGCATGTCACTGCGTATGGCTACATCAGATGCTTAATCTGTACCTGGAGGTAACGAATACTATACAAATATGTCATGTTAGTTAATAGACAATTATTAAGCTGAAATTTTCTGGCTCTTTGCCACATCATTTTAAGCAATGTATTGTCAACTAAATTATAAATCTCTTGACCCTTCACATGTCATCAACATTTGTGCGTTACCAATATGTTCAGCCTAAAGCTACAATGCAATTAGTCATTTAAATTGCAGATATCTTTCACACATAGGAAGAATTAAGTTCATATCTACCACAGAGAAAGCACGATATGGGCCGATGAACTATACTTCTGAAGTGTATGAATGGCAGTCGAGAATATTTTTGCCTATTTAGAGGGGAAAAATTCACATCAAGTGTATGGCCTAGACTGACAGCAGCCAGGAAATTCAGAGCTGAAATTGAAACTCTCTAGCTGACAGGGGTGTGCGCGCTTAGGTCTTGCAGCACATAAGGAAGATGCTGAAGCCATATTTTATAATTAGAGTACGCTTTTAGCTCCCCTCTTCCCCAAAGGTATGACTACCCTTGTAGATTCCTCAATTGTCCAACAGCTTGAATCAGAACTAGAAACTGAAATCAAGAGTCTGAATAAGTTATGCATATGCAAAGTAGAAAAAAGAAAAACTCTCCTGTATCGCTTTAGACTGAAGTCTCAAAATGGGCTAGGGGAGGCGATGGTAGGGAGAGAGGCAGACACGGAGAGAGAGACACACACACCGAGAGAGAGAAGAAAACCCCTCAAGTGTAGAAACAGATTTTGTAGCCTTGCTCTGAAGACCTACTTACATGCAAGTAGTCTAGGTCCAATTTAAAATGATTGATTTTAAATTCACTTTCTGTAGCTTTTAAGAAAATACCTTAGCAGACTATCATGTACCAATGCCAAGCACCAGCCAGAAGCCTCTCTGTACCCCATGGATACACACCAGGCAGCAAACCCATCCTCTTTGACTGCAGAGCCAAGTTTAATTTATTCAGAGTTGCATCCTTTACACCAATACTGAAGCAGATGAATTATGCTAATGTGTCCTCATTAGAGGAGCTTATGGTCAGAAGGGTGGCAGTAACTTCTAAAGCTACCATTTCCAAAAGTGTGAAGCCCCTGCCCTCGACTACCACACATCCGTCCCCCAAACACCAAAAAAAAAACCATAGTGATTTGATTATCACACAGTGGGAGAACAAAATGCCTGTCTTCCCCAATCATTCAAAAGATGCAGGGTTTTCTTTCATTTTGCGGGAAACTACTTGTTGCTCAATGGCTTAGATCTTCCTAGGTCAGCCTAAAGAGCATTTCCAAAGCTTAAACATGCACCATACACAGAATATCTTTGCATGCATACTGGCATCCTGATCTGTGAAACAAGCAGGGTAAGTTTAAGTTCTGGTAACAGTGCTCAGATGTGGCACAGAGCTAGCCCTAAAAGAGAAGAAGACAAGCTTGCTTTCACCACACACAAAAAGGAACAATGACCAGCACAGAAAACAAGGTATTTCTCCCATTTCTTCTTGCCAAACTTCTTTCCAGAAGGAAAACGCAAACTTATTTCCGGACTGCTGTATTGGAAGATATGCATCACCTTGCAAGTACCACCTTATTTTATGCTTGTTGACCAGAGCTAGGATTTTTACTTAAAGTATTTGAACAGCTGATGCTGGGATATCAGCAGCACCATTTACCTCCGCAGCGCTGTGGACCATGCGGCCTGCGGATGAGCTGAGGGCAGCATTTGGAGCGGTGCCTGCAGACCCACCTTCCCAGCCACAGCCAGAGGGAGGGCCGGCACACGGATACAGCTGCCTGGCGCACCTCTGCTTCCCATCCCTCCCGCCACGCCAGCACGCAGCTCGGCACAGCCGTGCTTACCCCAGAGGGACCTCCGAGACCCCCCAGGGAAGGGCTAAGAGATTATTTGTAAAGTTATACTTGCGGCAGCCTGTGTTTCTATGGCAAGACCTGCACTTAAGAGAGTAGCCAATCTTGGCTTCTGGAAGGGGAAAAATTCCTTTGCTATTGGATCAAGCAAAAAGTGAGAAAAGACAGAAGATTTACCTGTGAGCCTGTAAATGTGACCAACTTGGGAGAAGGCAAGTGAAGGATACAACACCAACAGCACTTTGGGGGCAAGGCAGACTGCATCACTTCCAAGTGGTTAGTGTGTTATCGTCGAGCCAGAAAACAGATGAGAAAAGAGCACTACCTTAAAAAGTTACACCAATATGCAGGCATCCAAGCAAGTTTTCCGATATAAAGTAAAAGAATGGGCCAACCATAGTCTTTAGGTGCTGACCAGAAGAACAACATTCAGTCTTCTAACTTTACTTCCAAAAATGTAGGTAGACCTTTTTCCTCCCTACTGTGTGATAACACACAAAAACACCGCTCTCAGTTCAAGACAGAAGACAAACTGAGAACCAGAACACCTTCAGCTGAAGGAGAAAGTTTATACTCAGAACTGCAGCCTGTATCCTCACAGAAAAATGCTGTAAGTCATTTGCATGGGTTTTCAAACTTCTAAGGCTCCAGTTACAGTGAGAATTAGACAAAGCCATTCCGAAAATGGCTTTGTCATCAGAAAAGCAGCAAAACTTAAATTAAAAATAATCCTCGACTATTTCTCAATATTGGAATCATTACAGGGCATTGTACCAACAAATAAAAATGATGAAACAGAACACAGGATCAGGAAAATAAATCTGCGTCTTCAAGTTTACTTTTTCTGATTTGTTTTTACAAGAAGTATTCTCCCTTTCTTCAAGATGAGTTATGTTTGAAGCCTTCCCACCCTTTCATTCATTAATATTCCCCACATGCACACAAAATGGGGGAGATAAAGAGGTGGGTAACAAATACACAAACCCAAACCCAGAAATGAATCAAATCTAAAGACTCTCCCACTCTTTTGTATCCAAAAGTGTCCAGAATGAGATAGATGAAGATATTAAGACCTCTGGAATACAAGTAGCACCAATTAGCACATCTTCACAATAGATAGATTTTCTTACCAGGGTTTTCTGAAATTATTCTTTCTGAACAATGCAATTCAAATGTTAAGTTGCAATAAAGTCAACATGCAAAATAAAGTCAACAAGCAAAACTACTCCTACTAGCGTTTCAAACAAGAAAGGCACAGGAATTCCCATTATACTGTATTTTTTGCGTGTGTTTGTTTTCTTTCTAGGCCTAGAGCAAGCCTTATTTTTTCATTGCATGATCTTCATGGATTTACCCCTAACTGCTGTTTCAAGTGTAGCAATACACAAGCAATAACCATGGCAGGATACAGTTTACCCCTTTTATATTGTTTTTAGGTCCAAATTAGTTGACAAACTCCTCTGGGCAGGAGTCTCTTTCTTCATTTGTTATCTGCCACTCTACAAAGTGATGTGGCTGCTGGTAAGCAGGGTTTTAGTTGTAAAGCACATGCTTGTGCTATACCATGTTTTAGTTCCCAGATTAAAATAATCTATAAAAGGTCTCCTTAAGAGACTAAGTAAAGAAACAATCATTTAAGAGAAAAAGGTGGGGTGACTGCAGGAATCGGGTATTCAAATATCCCAGGAAAAAGACTTTCCAGCAGAGGTGCAAATCCAGGTGGTTGAGTGTGGAGGATGCAGATACCCAAGGTGAAAGAACCATCCCAAATAAACACAGACAATCATTTGTGGAGAAAGGAAACAGAGTATGCTAACAAAATGCTGTTTTTCACCCTTCATGCTTACTGTTACTGCAACAGAAGGTATCAGATCCATTCCAACCCAGTCTGTTGAGCTGCACTCTTCCAGTACCCATTATGTTTTGGTACCGGACAAAGGCATATATGTAATAAATTTGCTTACGGCATTTCACTTTTTCAATATACAGTGTAACTGATTATTTCTTCCCTGTCTCCCCAAATACCTTATGGCTTCAGTTTACATCAATAATAGCTTGAAACAATTTCTTTCCTTTAATTACAGTAGGCAATGATAAAAAGCTGAACACAACTTTGCTCTAACACAAACAAGAGATACAAACAGCGTACAAAGAACATTATCTAAGGCAAGTTGAAGTCTTAGTTAAAAAAGAACGGCTAATGCAGTTAACATCAATGATTTCATTCGATACTATCAAAGGATCATTCATATTCAGGAATAATTCCTTCCATCACACCTGTCTGCCAAGATAGTAGGCTCAAAAAAAATGGTCACAGGAGTATTATACACAGATTTACTCTTCGACATTGCACAGTCAGGAAGTTCTGACATTTAAGATTACTTGTGAGTAAAAGCTGTCTGTATTTGCAATTTGAAATGAGAAAGTACATCCTGCCTGTTTAAATTATTCTCAGACAGGTTGCCCAAAAAGATGATTTTAAAGATGCCCAAATGTGTATCAGCCTAAGGCTATATTGTACTTGCTTTCAGTTTCAAAGACCTCCTTTCATCTCTGACGAATGGAATGTTGTTTACTGCTCAGAATGTTTTGCCATGTTATCATGAATGTATTACAAATGTTCTGCTTCTTGAACTATAGTGTTTGTCTAAACCATTTTTTATTCTACATGAGAATTCTTAAGCCTTTTATAAATCTTGTTCAGATATACTGGGACACTTAAGTGCTTAAGTCTAAACAGCCTTCACAAGTTTGTTATTCTGCATAATTTCACAAAAAAAAAAAAAGGATCCGCAGAGAATCACAGAGTTGCTTTCTGGTAGCATGAAGCCCAAGTACTAGGAACTAAAATGCAAAACTGCACATGAGAAACAAAAGTAGTTTCGCTAGCAGAATTACTTTCACCTACTGCCCTTACAATTCAATCTAGTAAGGCAACTCGCGAGAGAAGCATCTTAAAACATAGCAGCTAAATCTGTGACAATGGAATACTATCAAGGTTTATGGTCAGTTTTAGGTACACTGTCTACATGTTCTTTTAAAATAGCAATGTGAATAATGGATCACCACCTTACGATATCAACACTGTTACTAATCTCACTTTGGCACAATTCTGTAAAGCTTTTAATAAAGTAGACACACTGCAGATGAGAAATAACTGAAAAGCACCTAACAGGCAGACTTGTTAAATATTCAGAAACGAATCCGGCAATATTATAGTAAACCACTACAAAGAACAGGAATAGTTACTTGATAGAAGCTTAGGGGAAGAAGAGAAAAGGATTGGGAAAACTGTTCTCATGCTGAACTTTTTTTTTTTAATAAAGTTTTTCCAGGGCTATTACAACAAACTAACTATACTTTCAGCTTCATGTGAAAGTACATTAAAAACATCAAAGTGAAGAGTAGCTACTCAAAAGCTTGGCATGCTGCTTTCTGTAGCTTGTTTAGCTACCGATTCCTTCACTTCACTTGCTGTAAGCAGGGAGCGCTCACGGAGCTATTTGTGTCTGTCTCCATGTTGGAACAAAAAAATTAAAGAAACAAGTTACCTCATCTCCTTAGAGAGGTTGCTTGTCACAACCCAGGCTGAGGGGAAGTGTACAGGACAGATGCCACTATTGTCTCAGTTATATTACAAGTATTAATTGAGCTTTATTAAAGCTCTTTCCAGACTCCAGCATGCAAAAATGCTAGAGTATTTTCATTCAACCATATATTTAAGCTTCCTAGGACACAAGAGGGGAAAAAAAACTTGTTCTATCAGACAGGAAAACTTTACCACCATTTCTACCACACAAGTTACTTCCCAAGGCTTCTGCCCATTGTGCTTGGGTCACACGCCAAGCAGCCATTCACTCATGCAGCACTCATGCAACAGAAACAGGCTGTCAGTCTCCTTGTAGAGAACTTCTGCAGCCTCATAAACTATCCAGGTCCTAGATAACTGATGGTCCTGGATTAACTGGAAACAGTTAATCTCCAGCACAACACTAAGAGGTATGTTCAGACTAAGATCTGTTAAAAGCACCTTCAAGGCATTTTTAAAGTGCTAGATGAGCCAGAAAAGGAGATCTGTCTCACGGCAGGAACTGAATGGTCTAGCAGCATGTATTTATTTATTTTTGGTGCTTTTTTGGTGATCCAGCCAAGGTGAACTCGCAGCATATTTGAGAAGAGTCCCTATGCGCTGCACATGGAAAAGAGTGCACAACCAAATGTCAGAGCCATTTCAAAAAGCCATCCAAAATTGCAATGAGTTCAACTGCTGGGCCATGACAACTAGCTGCTGTGGAAGACCACCACAGCAGCATTACCCTCCACAGCAGACGAAAGTTTCTCTGAGCCATCGTTTGATTCAGTCCTTTACATAGTGCTCTTATCCGGTTCTTCATATAACACAATTAACCCCATTTTTACCAGAAATAATCCTCTCAAGTATCTAACACATGACCCAGTCTTCTTACAGTAGGTAACCAGTCATTTTGTAAAAAGAATTTTCATTTCTTCCTACAGGGAAGGATGAAAATACTTCAGTATGAAGATATAACACCATGCAAGTCATTGCAAGCCATCTCAGTACCTCCAGCCCAGATCCAACGTTTGATGAATCCAATGGTCTTTTCTTCCTTGGTCCAATGGCTGCCAAAGCTGTGAGGTTGGCTTCTCTTTGTTGCATTTGTGCTAACTCCAACTGTTGCATCTAATTTAAAAAGAAAACACCTACATTAATTCCAGTACACAGTATCCTAAACGGTTCGTTCTCTTATCACAGCTTCATACAGTTCTGTAATGCTTACTGCAACAACATATTTGACAGCATCTTTCCTCGTCTTTCTGGACACTTTTGATAGATTCCAATAGTAAGTCGCTCTTAAAGCCTCAAAACGTTGACAGACCTATAGGCAGCACTGCATAAAAACCACAATGCAGTCTCCATAAAAAGTGTTATCAACGCAGTCTCAACTGGAGCCTCACTGCTTCCTTAACTCGGAAGCCACTTCTGATTAATAGGAAACATTTCATCAGAACTGGTTTATGTAGCTGTGTTAGTATTAAAAGTTGAAGTCACTGAGCTCTGCAAACTAGTTGTACTCTTAACTCATGATCTCAATTCACAGCTGTACAAAAGCAAGACACTCTAAACTTTTTCAAGCTGTTTTACCTGAACCTGGAACTGAATATTACCATTCTGAAACATCTCATTGTCCAACTGAACAGGATACTGTCAGTTCACTGATGTTTTCCCCCACCCACCCCAGAACATACTTGAATCTTCAAACATATCTGAAGCAATTTAGAGATGCATTGCATATATTTATTTTCACTCACCTCCAAAAATCCTCAACACAAAGAGATCCTTAGAGACAACCTCTGCCTGGGTTAGGTAGACTTAGGGTGGGATTATTTACTTATTTAAAGTCAGATCAAGTAGCCAGCAAATCTTTTCAACAATATTTTTTATGAACCTCAAGTAGCAAGACAAGGCTTCCCTTTCTTTTAAATGTTTGGGGATAGGAAATAGCCTCTAGAACGGAGAAGTAAGGAGAGAAATCCATAGTCAAGAGGCAAAAAGAAAGGCTGATGTCTGCATTCGGAGGTACATACTATTTCACTCTATTCAACAACTACAGATGCCAGCTGCTCTGGAGCTCAACCCTGGGCAAGCCTGCTGACAGACTTCCTAGCCTGGATTGCCCTCTTGCTAACGCAGCTACACTGCTTTCAGATCCTTCAGCTGTCCAGCTGGGAGCACAGGTGGAGGGCAGCACTCTCTGTGGAAAAGGGAAGCTTTTCTACTTCATCAGGCTGAGTTTGTCCTTCAGCACAAACCTCTGGGTTTGATGTTACACCTTGGATGATCTGACATGCAACTACAGCAGCTCTTTAGCCAACGTCCTCCCCGCTCTCAGAACTTACCAAATCTGTTTGGACCGGAGCTCTCTGCATGTGTGTGCATGCACGTGTTTTTAGAAAAGAACGTACAGCCACATCATGGTAGCAAATTATACAATTCTCCTCCCTTCTTCCCCCCAGTCATTAAAAAAATTAACTGAAATTCCTCATTCAGTTAGTACAGATATTTCACTTACTAGGCCTGCAATACACTATGGTTTTGCTTGCTTTTCAGGTGTCAGAGATCCCACTTGATGAGAAAATTTCAGCTCATAAGAGCTGAGCTTGTAGCACCTACATTGCATATCTTCCCTCCTTGCTGTTATTACTAAAATAAGAATCCACAATAAAGAAATACTGTTGTTTGCTGGGGGGGTGGATTGTTTTTTTGTTTGTTTTCGGTAAATTTGCTAATTCTTTTTGTTCTACCTTTTATAGTGGGTAGATAGACTCGTTCTTACTTTAATTGTGCTAGCAGCTTCACATCGAGTATTGCATTAGCTAGGCTATTTAAAAAAATAAAAAAAAAGGTATTTTGGTGAAAGATTCCTAAATGGACATCCTGTCATTTAAAACTCAAATAATACATATGCTTGAGATTTTTCAACACAAACTGGGGAACGCAAGACTTTGACATACATAGGTTATGAGTAGTTGCTTTTTTTCTTTTTTTGAGGATGAGACAAATCATTCAGTTACAAAAACAACACTATTTACAAGTCAGCTTTGATTACACTATGTAGGCTTTTGCTGAGAGAAATGTAGCAGTGATTCTGCAACGCTAGATATCATTCACTTACCACACACACAGTTCTTGCTCTTGTGTTGAGCGTAAACATTTACAACTTTATTCCTCAGAATCACTGCAGTTCTGAATGTTTAATATCTTCGTCCCACCACGCTCTTTTCCTTCAAGTATACCATGTTGTTTTCAAGAATGTTTTTGGAGACTGTAAGGTTTTATGTCTTTCTTAAACATGAAAACTGCTAGTGTTCTGCAGTTGTCCAAGGCTACCTCCAGCTGGTCTAGCTGTATAAAAGGCTTGAGGTGAACTCCCCTTTAACCTCTGCATTAAATATGCCTGTTTATATTCGGGAACACCATGCAAACAAACGGGGGTGGGGGGAGATGGGACTAAACCAGCCCCAGGGCTGCCAGCACTCAGCCACCCATAGGTGGGGTGTTCCATGGTGCGCCCCTGCAGAAGGAGCCCTCCCGACGGCAGCGCATCCCAGCTGCCACGGCGGCCGTGTGCGATGCAGGGGACAGCAGTGGGTGACAGTGCCCCTCGGCGAGGTACCAGCACGCTGCCCGGGCTGAAGACTGGGTAGTGCCTGGGCACAACCACTCGCTCGCCCTGCACGATTCCAGCTGAGAAAGCCTGCAGCCAACACGGGCTCCTCGCAGGAGCAAGCGCTGCTGCTGGAGAGCAGTGCTGGTAGAAAACCCAGCACCACAAAGGGCAGGATGACACTTGCTGGGAGGTATGAAAAAGATGCATTTTCTAGAAGCAGAATTGATGCATCTTTGACCACACGATTCCCAAGATGATGCTGGAAACACGTCGTTGCTACAACGTACTCTTCCGAGTAAGTTTTCCACCTTGCAACCAGTTAACGGTTCTCTCAAATCAGTCAGAACCTGATCAAGGCTTCAAAGCAAAAGAAAAAAAAGAAAAATCACAGTCTTATTGCATTCTAGACATCTTGGGGATTTTTTGAGAACATAATTAAGACAAATGAATTTAAACACTCAATCTCCATAATGGGGATCTGTTGAGTCCATTAAGACATATGGGCAGTCATCCAAATTACACCGCTGAAGCCAGCAAAATCATTTTTTCAACAAGTTTTGTTCCATTAAAAAGCATGGTATTAAATGTCCAAACATTGCGTGAGCAGTTAAAGCACAGAGGATAAGAACAAGATAACATCAAGGGACACCTGGGGATACTGGCTGGCTAGCTACTGTTGGATTTTCCTAAACAAGATTAGGAAAGATTAAGAGGCACCTACATTGAGTTAAATTTTTTTTAACAAGTATTTTTGTAGCACACAAGTTAGGGCAGAAAGATCATTGCAGCAAGTGAAAGACATTAAAGGTAGTATATACGCTGTATTGAAATATAAAGTAGAGACGTTGCATCTAGCATTGTTTCCTTTCTAGGGGATGCTTTTTTTTAGTATCAGTATCTCTGACTAAAATAAGATATAAATAGAAACTATCACACTCAGGTTCGTACCTTGAAAACAGATTTTTCCTCCTTCAAGATGGAAGTGTTTAGCAGCAATTCAAGAGCAGCAGGGCAAACCTGTCATACATTGACCCATGAAGTAGCAAGTTTCCCTCTCAATCTGACCTACTTCATCTACTGAAAGATGCTGCTGTTCCACCATGACACAGAAGTTGATTGCATGTTCTGTCCCAAATTCATTCCTTGGGAACAGCACAAAGAGGGGACAGGCTACAGGCAAGAGGCAAATGAATGCTCCTGCTCCCCCTTTCTGACTTTTACATACACAAAGAATCACAGTACAAAGAGTTTGAAAAGCCTGTGTATAAAGATCAAATTGCTATGAAAACGTCTCAGAACTTGTAAAATAGTCTTTGTTGCTGCTGGCCTTTTTAATAATAAAAATAGGGTTTAAAGTCTGGTCTTGCAGCAAGCAGGAATCTCTAGGGTGACACAATAACCATTTTAGTTAATCTGACCTGCAGCACAAATCAAGAAGTAAGGTATGTTTTAAAGTCCTCCCTTATAGTGAAATGGCATTTGCAGCATGGCTGTAATCACACAAAATGAAAGGTTTTAAAATTGACCTCTCTGTTCTTCACTCAATCCTCTACTGAGAAAAATACTTCTTTTTCTGCTCACAGAAATTGTATCTCACTTATGATACCTCATGTTCCACATTTCAGAAAATATTAAAAATATATTTTTAATATTACAATTGCATTTTTGGTGGCATTTTAATATTAAAAATTAAATTTCAAGTTGCATAAGAAGACAAGAAGCACTTCAGCTATGAGATGTTGAGACTTTTTAAAGCGATACTGCATGTTGCTTTTAAACTTTCTTAGTTATGAAGTACATGATATGCAACTGTTCACATAATCAGAGCTCCAATAAGTGAAGCCATACAAATTTAGCAAGATTTTCCCTAAACACTGCAAGGAAGAATCCCTTAAACACAACAGAAGAAACGAAAAGTATACTCTACTACAAATAAAGTCAGCTCATTGACACTAACTAATCCACGAAGTGTATAGCAGCAGGTGACTGTAATATCAAGTGGGGGAAAAGTAGAGCAACCTAGCTGAATACATCTTTTGAAAAGGAGTGACAAAAGCCCTCGTGTTAAGTCACAAAGTACACAAAGCTGAACAGGATTCAAGTATCTGGTATAAGCTTTCACAGAAGATGAAGTGCGCGAAACCTTTACCCTCTAGATCTTCAAGAATAGTTTTATTGGAAAAGTTTATTTTCTAAAGCTAGAGACAAGAAATTAAGCATCAATATTCGTCAGGGTTCATGGATCCATAATACGTCTGAGGTTAAAGAAAAGCCAAACGGATGGCACTTGTCCAGCGTGATGCTGGCAGATGACATGCATCTCAAGAAATTCATACTACTGCCCATATATGTGGAGTTCCAATACACAAAGTACTAGGAAAAACATGGAGAACGATTTTTTTTTTCCATCCACTTCTCAGACTCAAGTGCTAGGAAGTTATGTTTAGGAAAAGAAATAGTCTTGGCAATGCAGTAACAAATAAATAGAGCCGTATGGATAGAAATGAGCTCAGAAGAAATGCTGGTAAGACAGACAGGAAGGTAAACACTACAATTCCGGATTTGGTTATAAATTATGTACGGGAAGGGACCAAAAACCGTACGTACAAGATATTGGGTTTAATATCAAGAAAAGAGTGAGGATTGGGATGTCTCCACACACAATATTGTAGGCTGACAGAGCATGGGACAGATTAAATAAAATATTTAAAGTAACAGAAGAACTGGCAGGAAAGGAAAGCAGGAAAGGCTGAAGACAAGTTAATGTATGCCTAAGGGTTACGTGTGCTATCCAGCAATAAGTACATCAGGAGTAATAAAAGCACTAAAGTAGATGAACAAGAATTTGTGTAAGACTTGCAAGGGGGAAAAGCAAGGACTACAGGCATACAAAAGAGGTAGAAGCCCTCAATTCTTCCAGCTTCCACAATAAAGAAATAAAGCAACAAATTTATGAATATTAACATATTGCAGGTAAGTCAAAGGACCTGTCACCAAATGTCAACATTTCCTTTTTATCAGCTTGCACCCAGGAACAAGGTACCTGAACACCTACATGGGTATTTACTATTGCCCTTTACTATACATTTTGAAAGGTAACAACATTTAGTTCTTTAAGGTGGGGCCACTTAATGCACTGAGTTCTCTCTCCTTTTTATCCATTCTTTTTTCCAAGCACCTTTTTCAACTCAAGTTTCACTGTGTTTCACTGCATCCTTCATCTAATATTTTGAAATTTTCCTACTGTTCTCAGTTGCTTCTCTCCTTCATTGTCTTCCAAAGAAAGCACTCCCTTTAAGCATTTTAAGGAACTTGTGATGAAAATGAAAAATAAACCTTAAAAATCTGTTTTCGGTTCTGAGCCTCTCACACTGGTTCTCATAAAGCTCAATGAGCATTACTGCCTCCAGCCTCTACCTTTTCCATACAAAATTTTCTGCCCTACAGGTTGAATGTCGCTGAATAGCAGAGTGCTCATATGGGGGGCATTCTCCGAGGAAAACTGACATTTGAAGGCTGCATATTTAAACATTTACCATCCTCTCCTCTTGCCTATAATGCAATTTCTCTTCTTGCAATTGCTTCCTTTCAAACTGTTTTAATTAGCCATACAATTAGATTCCACTGACTTTTCCCTCTGTTGTAATTTAGATTTAGAAGTAGAAAGGCAGAATTGCATACGCTGAGTTGATACGCAGCCTAACTTACAGAGCTGTACACGATACTGTAGATTTATTTCAGGTTAATACACCACACAGATGCTTCAGTGGCAAAACAGGCCATACAGTGGCTATCCCTTCCAAAACCAGGTGCCTTATCTATTTATAACTAAAGGCTGCAATGAGATTTTTTGGAGAATAATGGAAAATTTTTAACAGCATAGACACAAAGCAATCTACCACAGGAAAAAAACAAAAAAGGTGTTTTTGTTTTATTTCTCCTTCCATTGATACTTGACGTTTTCTAATATATAAATAACTAGGTACCCACAGAATTTAAGAAAAAAATCCAGAGTGCACCTGGATTTTTGGTAACTTCTTGACTCCTAATTTTGCCCATTCTTGTAAGAATTTCCCACGTTTGGATTGAATATTTCCTTTCACTAGTTTTTTTGTTTGATTGTTTTTTAAACCATTACCGATGCTTTACCCTGTGAGTCCATCACTGTGCCTTACCTGGAGGCCCAGAGAAGTTCCTGGGTATCTAATATCCAGCATCAAGTGCTCTTTATGCATGTTTTTAGACACAGCCTAGGCTACATTTGTTGTGAAGCCAAGAAAAAGGCTACAGCACCATGTCAAAACAATACATGCTGTAGTTCTCATTGTTTCAGATGCTATCACTTGTGAGAAGACTACTCAGTCACTGTCAGCAGACCTGCATTATCACAAAAAGGCTGTGTCCAGCCCTTGCAAGACATTACTTTAAAACCAATCACAGCTCTTGCAAACCCACAATACCTTGAACACTGTGTTCTCTCATTCTCAAGGTCTCAAAACTAGAGAATGTCCAAGACATCTTCCATGTGCAGGATTCTCCACCTCACCATACACTCCACCAACTCTTGTTCTTGGTATAGAACTCTCTGGCTCTCCATTATCATATTTTTGTCATGTTTTTAGTACTAACACTTCCTTTGTTAGCATTTCTAATCCAAGGCCATACCCTTTCAGCTGGTTACACGTCCATTACCGTCTCTCAGAGAAACTGCCAAAAGGCTATTTGAAAACCCAAGAACACACTTAGTGGAGTGTTGGGGGGGCTTTTGTTTTCCAAAGACAAAGACAGTTGCTATCATTTCCCAGCCAGCTGGATTTTAAATATTCTCTTCACAGTACCTCAAAAGCTGTTCATGTCTTATCCTTCCTCAAAATATCAGGATGAAGGACACAAATAGAGATTTTTTCACTTTTCAGTTCATTCAATAATTTAAACATTTTACAGGGTTTCCATTCCTAGCGTTCTAGAAGACTCATAACACACTGATTCTTAGACAATAGCCCTTTCTTCTTTGTAGGACTACTCAGAGTAACAAAATTTATGCCTGTTCAATAATTATGTTTTTTTCAAATCATGCAGAAGCAGGCAAGAAACACTACAGAAAAATAAAGGTGACATAAATCAGGTAGTTAAGCAGAAGCTCTCAGGATGTCACTGAAGGCTCATAAAAAGCCCATTGATCGCGATGAGATCTTATTTGCTTTTTGGGGGGAGGTTATGGTTAACTAGGGAGTTTCCTTTTCCCCTCACAAGAGTGGTCTTACAGAATTTGAACCATTAGGTCCAGAAGACTAAATACAGAAGAAGCAGAAGAGGTGGGGGCAGGAAAGGAAATAATTCAGCAGCTTGAAAATTGAGGGTTGGAGATGGCAGGGAGAATCAGGTTACAGTTGCTTGTTATCCAAGAATGTAAGGGAAAAAAGGGAAAGTTAGGATGGACACATGAAATAGAAAAGTGTGAAATGATTTCTGAAAAAAGATAGTACAGAACAACTAAATTACAGTTGTTACTAGATGATACCCAGGAGTGCACTGGAATCATGCAGACTTTGGTGTTTACTGGGGGGTTTGTTTTGTTTTTACAGAAAAACTAGGGTTTGCTCTTTTTGTCCCAATCAGTTGGATAATAAAGGTATTGAATTCTCTCAGCATCTCATCTGCTGCCATCTTGTGACATCTGTGTCAAAATCATAACAATAAAATGCACAAGCGTGTCCAACCTGTAGGAACAAGGGACTAAGAAGACCTGTGCAGTCATTAGTGAACAAAGTTGCCAGAACTGCAAGGAAGGGAGCAGGCAAGTTTGCTGTCTATCATCAGATACTGCACATGCTCCTTCCCCTCGTTCAAGATGCATCTGCTCACCTTTTTCACTGATAGAGGCTGCAAGGTGCATCAAGGTAAGAGCAGAGGTGAAGGCAGCTACTACAGAACAAGCAGAGATGCTATCAGGACAGTACCTGTTTGCCTGCTCAACCCCAAGCAGCAGCAGTCTTGCGCACACACAATCTGAAAGGCTTGCCCAGCCTCAGCCTTAAACTCCCTGAAGCTGTACTGCAAGCAGACTAGCTTTTGAAGATGAGACAGAAGTACAAAAGATCAGAGTTTATATTTAAATTTACAGCACACTTGCATACTGCCATTTTTACAGGTCTTCTTTGATGCACCGTACATGTTGCATGCTTGCTCGTCTGATAGCATCCTACACCTACTCAATTTAAGCAAGCTCCTTTCAGGAAAGAAAGGAGACTACTGATAAGCTACAAATAGAGCTACAGGAGTTACATCAACTTAACATTTTGTTTATAACTAGAACTATAGTTGAAAGTAGAACAGAAAATAGCACAACGCACCTAAAAAAAAAAAATTTTAAAAGTACAAGTATCAGGTACAACAGTGCAAGGACTGTATCCTCCCAGTTTGAAGTGGCAGATAAGGCTGAATGAAAAGCAGGGGCAATTTACTCGGGCTTCGGGAATGCTGTTACACAAAGAGCTGGCCTATGAGGTGAGCAAGGACAAAATTCTTGAGTGGATAAAGGAGCAGCTTCGGGCAAGCCTAGCAGCTGTCTCAGAAGGAATGTGCACTTACAGTAGGTATTAAAATTTGCTGAAACAGGTGAAGGGGGAAGTAAATAAAGACTTAATTCATAGCAAGCTCCGTAGACTAAGAACACAGGGAAAAAATGAGTTATCATAGGGGAAGTATGAGGTAATAGGTCATACGAAAAGAGACAAAAAGGTCACAGCAATTATGTATAGCCTTTTGGATAAAAGAATCCACTTCCATGTCTCTGGATGCACTTCCAGCAATTTCAAGACGTTGCCTCCAGCTACTGGATGACAGCACATTCTGGATTTAGAAGTATTCATTGTTAGGATGTACACCTTGCATTTTGGGAACCATTGCTTTAGAACATGTTCAGGACATCCAGCTGCATTACCCCACACCCTCTCCCTCTTCCCAGCAGGTCACCATTAACATATGGAAGAGAGCTTTGAGGAGGAAAGACCCATATTCGTTCTTTAAGAACTACAAGGCGACAATCAGATTAGGCTTTCCTGTGGATACTTGACCAGAATGGCCTGGAAGGGATCCAATTCCAGCTGACAGAGGTATCAAAATTCCCAGCTTTTGTTTCTTCGGAGCAGGTTACAGTCACAGCTTGACCATTAAGAAAATGCTGAGCCTTTTCAGCCTTTCCTCCCAATAGCCACTGCACTTCTGAGTTACCAGTTTCAGCCTCAGGATATTCGTTGATTTTTATTTTGCTCTTATTCCAGTTCTACTCGTGCTTGCATTTTTTATGCGAATGTGAGCTGACCATTTATCTCCAAACCATCAATGAAGTGTCAAGACTGACCAGCTGCATTTGGGCTTATTTCAACTCAACCTTGAAACAGCCAGAAGAAAGCACCCATGGCACAGAAGGTGGGTTTCCTGTGCTGCACGTGAAATCTGGTGAAGTTCTGGCTGCCTCATGGTCAGGAGAGAAGAGGGCAAGGCAGTATCAACACAAAGATCTTCATTGTCCAAAGAGGAACATCTGCCTCCTTTTCTTTTGATGAAGCAGTTGGAGACCACCCGTCTGTGAGCAGCATAGCACAGACAAAAATGCAGGACAAGTGTGATAAAGGCTGTGCTAATCTGGCACAAGGTAAGATGTATGAAGGGATGCTAACTTGAGAACTCAACTCAAGCAGCCTTCTCCACTCTGTTGGCTCCTTTTTTGTATACCTGTAAGCCACTTTTAAAGAGAGATCTCATTAGCAGCACCAATCAATCCAGAAAAGAATCAAAATGCACAACTAACTTCCTTCCATTCTAAATATCCAAGTCACAGGATATTTTTCAAGACCCTATCCATTACTGTTCAGAGGAAAAGAGAAGTTGCATAACTGAATGGCTTAAATGCAGGTTTGCAGTGCTTTAATAAAAAGAAAAAAAGTCTAGAAACAATCCGACGATGCCGAGGTAAAGCCACCTACAAGACAAGACAAATCAGCATTCACCCACTGATTGTTGATCCTAGTGTCACTAGAGGCAAACTGGAAAGGGCTTTAAGGCAACTTCTGTACTCACAGATTGTAAGCATGAAGAAAGAGTTGTAAGGAGGAAAAAAAGAATTAAAAGACAGATAGTAAAGCAAGTTCTTCCTCTCCTCTTATTTTACAAATTTCTTCTACTTTGGTGCAAATCCAGAGCATTGATTTTAATACTATTTTACTGGATTTCCATTTGTTTTGCCTCAGCTCCTACATTAATCCAAACAATAAGGGCCTTTAAAGCATTCATAAATAACCTGCTGCTGCTGCTGGCACCTAGGAGCCAAGTGCAGCAATGTTAAGCAGCAACAAATTTCATAGTTCAAGAGGCACAGTTAAGGAAAAAGGTTGCTCAGAAAATCACTCTCATTTAGCACAAAGATCCTTAAAAATTGCATGAAATCAGTCAAGTAACTATAGAAACCAATTTCTTCAGCTCTGTATCACACGTCTCACACCTCAATTGTCTTTATTATCGTCTGCTGTCAGATCCTTAATCAGAAATGTGAACAGGCTTGATGATTTATTCAGCAGGGAAAAGAATCTGTAGGTCAAGTGAAAAATTTCACACACACATACACACGCACACACATCTTCAACCTTAGGTACTTTCATTTCATTCTGTTCCCAGTAGCTCTGGGGGCAACTCCAGTGAGATCCAATATTAAGGCTCAATTAAAATAAGCTCCAATTAGTGGAGCTTTTTTCTCTCAGGCTAGAAAAGTCAGGAAATGGATATTGGGAAATGTAAAAAGTCAGCTACTGAGAGAAGGCTGCAGACATAAATGAACTTATTTGTTGATTTCTACAGTTGCTATGCAGAGGCCTCTGGGAGTAAAAGCTTAACCAGTCTAAGCTATAAACTAAAACCCCTGCAGCTAAACATGAACTGTGTGAAACAAGGGCTCCATTCCAGAACAGAAAACTGCTGGGCACAGAAAATTAAAAGCCAGAGGCGTTTTCCATTTAAAACTAAATCCCAGTACCGCCTCCCAGCCAAAGAATTATAAGCAGTATCAGATTTACAAAACGAACAATTACCCTGGAAAAATGTAGCCTATTGTACAGTCCCAGATGCTAAATCTCAAAGTTTCTTTTTTTTTTTTTTCTAATCCCACATTATATTCCTACCAAGTGTGCTGCTGTAGTTTACAAAGAACCATTTCTAGACAGGACTAAAACGATGAAAATAAAATGTTAAAAAGAGAGCTCATAACTCATTGACCTCATTTGAAGCACTGCCCTTGCCTGCAGCAGTTCCTGTCCTTCCCCAAGGCCTCTGCAAATGGTATGCAACAGCAAAATAAACCCTGACCTAATTGCCAGGACAGGGCTGCCAACCTTCTCTCAACACACAAAGGCAAGCATGGTAACTTGAAAGTCCTACCTCTTTCGCTTTCTGCTTCAAACGCAGATGCTCTGGATCTTCTTTATTGGAACGGCTCTACCAAAGAAGAGGAAAAAGACTGAATAGGAATTACCAGCATCCAAACACCACTGCATCCGTTAAATATTTAATAAACGACAATTTTCTCTTGTGATTGAAAGATTTTGCTCCAGGGGTGAATGCCTCCATCCAGACTGGCTCCCCTCCCCCCCCACACACANCTCCTCCCTCATCTGGGCTGGCTGCCTCTGCTCTAGCCTGAAGCAAGATTAAGCTGAAAATGATGCTAACGCTGTCAGTCAGGTCCAGTCTAGGCATGATGCTGTTCATGTCAGCAGCAGACACTTACAAAGGACAGGAAGTGGAGGAAAGAAAAGGATTCGTACTTGTGCAAGTACAACTTGATTCTTTTGAGTCTAGATTACACTTCCACCCAAGGGGCTCCAGAACTCAGCTTGAAACAAAACAACAAACAGGAGAAGATTAAGTCCCATCTGATGGTGCAACAGCTACTGATTTGTTTTTTTCATTTCTGTTCTTGAGGGGAGGAAAGGGGGAAGAAGCAAACTTATTCTGCACTAGCAGTGGCTCTAGCAGGGATTCTCAGATGCAAGGGTACCAGCTTGAAGGTAAACACTCTGATCTGACTAAAGAAATACACCAGGCAGAGCAGTGGATCTCACCAGACTCCAGCCTGGACAAGTGTAGTGAATCCGTATTTTCTAGTAATGCCATACACAGGCATGGAGGAAGACACGACAGCTTTTGAACCAGAAATTGAGCCAGAAATTAAGTTTACAGCTATGTGAATACTTCTTTTATTTCATGTTGACCAGTAGGAATAATTCAAGAGAAGATTGAGATCTTCCCCTACCACTTATCTAAAAGAACTCCTGTGATCTTTAGAAGGTAAAAAGCTAAAACCCTTTTCTGCATGGCCTGAGCTGTCCTAAACATTAAAGACCTCTGGTTACAAGGTTAATGGTTACTGTATCTAAAGCAGAAATTGGGGAAACCTACAGATGTTCACCAGTCTGAAGGACGACACTACTTCCTTGGAAAGCAAGAAACGATGTTCTTACCTTGGCTGCTCGTAGTAACATTTCACGTTCTTCTTCATCCTTTCTCTGCTTTTCTAGGTGATCAAGCTTTTCAAGAAATCTCAGCTGTGCTCTGGTGTCACTAGATACGATGTACTTATCACTCCCCTGGAAAGAGAATTTTGTTATAGACAATCAGTCTTTTTTATACACTACTAGAGGTAATAAATGGAAACAGTCTGAAAAGATGAATACTGTTTTTCAAAGCTGAAAAATGTAGGCTGTTTTAGGAAGACTTCAGGTGGTAGGTAGTCATTTACATATCTCCTCTCCATTGAGGCATGCTTCTTTGGATCTATGACTAGTAAGAGGTTATGGAACAAGTGACATCATCAACATCTAGTTCTATTGACTGTTACAACAATATTAGAACTGTAGTCTTTACCAATGGCTATTATAAACAGCAATTTCATACCCACTAAACATACATACAAGACTGTCTTCTAGATAGGTTATTAAGAGGAGGAAAAAAAAGTAGACCATCACATCCTTTCTCCTTTAAGGAAAAAGGGTGAAGAAAAAAAATAAGATTCAAAATTTTGAAGTTTCTGACTTTTAATCCAGAATTTGAAATAAGCCTCACCTGGTAGGGAATAGAACTAGTTATAGCGAATCTTGGGGGTGGGGAAAGTGAGGTGATTAATTATATATGGATTATTGTAGCTTCAGGAATACATACTTCTCCATCAGTGTATGCTCTCAAGTCACAGAATAGTTCATGTTGGAAGGTGACCTGTGGAAGTCATCTGGTCCAACACCCTGCTCAGAGCTGGGCCAGTGAATACTAGTGACTGGTTCCAACACTAACTGGACATGTATGCACTGAAACAAGCCTGCAGTCATTTTAGTATAGGTAAAAAAAATGGCAGCAATCAGTAGTTTGTTTTTCTTATCTCCCTCTCTGGAAAGTCTGAGTGAGCTGTAATTTTAGTTTGTCTAGATAGGAAATAAGACAGCAAAAGGAAAGATCTAAAGTGTTGTAATTGGCAATGAAAATCTAGTTTTTACTGCTTCTGCTCTTCCACACAGGCTGCTGAAGCCATGCATTGGTCAAACAGCATCAGGCCAAACAAGACAGGCAGCCCATTCTAGAAGAGGCACGTCTGTGCCACCTATTTGAAGCACTCTTTCTAATGCACATCATAGGAGTGTTCTGTCTCTCTTACTTCATGATATTCTCTTTTCCCGAGAAATCTATCTTTAGGCTTTTACCAGGCAAACACACTATACATTTTCAGCAACCCTTCCTTCTACACTACCCCAGTCTCATACTTTAATGAAGCAACCTTGACAGGCAATTATTCTGGAATAAGCACAACATGTTTTACAGTTATATTTTAGGCAAGGGTATATTTTACGTACACGAGCTACCAGTGACTTCAATTTCCAAATCTTTAGTTTGCAAACACAGTATACTCGGACTCTTCTTTCCACACCCAGTCATATACTTTTAAAAGCTGGAAGGAAAGTAAAAGTCATGTTGTGGGGCACTGCTGTCTTCCAAGCTGAATTCTCACAACCCAGCCAAAGCATGAAATCAATCCCTCTTCTTGTATTAAGTTTGGTCTTTTTCAATGAGCCACCACATTGTCACGTATCACCAGTTGTGGCTCAGACCACACCATGTGTTGCAACGAAGGAGACTTTGTCCTTCCCAAAAAGACTCTGTGGTTCTCCAAAAGTCTGACAAGCCTTTTCCCCCTCTTCTGTTACTGCTCTTGACTTTTTACTGCTCCCCACAAAACATACATTACTTCATGAGTCAGCCTCAGCACGCTAGTACAATTTGTTTTGGAGCAGCAGTTTATAATCCACCACCATGCTGCAATCCTTTTAACGGGACAAAGAAGAAAGCTGTATTACCAGAAGATTATTTTCAAAGTTTAGAAGTGCTTCACTCTAGAATGCTGAAAGTCAGAGTTAAATAATTACATTTTTAAAGTCAAATCAAAGACCCTATGCCAATTAACAAAGCAAGCTGCCCAAACAGAAACACCCCAATGCAGTATCACAAACTTGTATGGGACAAGAAATAGGAACATTCATTACACTATTTCCACTCATTGACAAACATTTAAGATACCTGCTTTCAGATCTCCTAAGAATAGGAATATCTGCAGTTATATTTTGTCCTATCTACTCAACTCAACTAACTTGTTCTCTGTGATCTTTTAGCACTGTAATTGCTTAGACAGAAGACACTGTATTATGTACCTGTGCATAACTTGTAACCATTATTGTTATGAGGAAGCAAGCTGGATTCAGGTTTTGTTCATCTAACAGCTTAAATTCCTCACATAAGGCCAGACGGTCCCCAGATACAACAGCGCAATCCCCACAAAAACTGACATTACACACAAGTGTAATCAAGGACAGAATTTAGTTAGTGATAGGTAACGCAGGTAACCACAATACAGAGCATGGTTAGATTTGTATGTGCCAAATCTGAGCTTGTAAAAGCAACTTTTAAACTGTCAGATACACTTTAATTGAGCTAAATTTAATCTGGAGTTCACTATAAGTGAAAAAGTTTTTCTACTATCCTGAAAGAAGCTATTCCTTTCACACAATAGCACATCAGTGCATCAATACAGTCTTATGAAATTCATTCCTCCACACATTTTTCTTCAAGAGAAATCATATACTCCAGATTTCTCCATAGAGATGCTCTGAAGCGCTGCCAACTGGTACCAGAATTTTTACCGTAGGTTTGCACATATTTGAAACACGCAGCATTGAAACAAAACATTCCCAGGTACGTCTTTAGTGAGAACACCTGGCAACACTTTCAAGAAGAAGCTGTACACCTTGTCCATGATTTACAAGTTCCTTTCTAGATTGTCATGTACTTGTGAACGAATCTGAAAATCTAAGGCATTTGCAGTTTAGCACCAAGAACATATCATATGCCAAGGTACACAGAGGAAAAAAAAACACGTGGGAACTACGCTCTACTTCAGTCCACCAGGAAAGAAATTGGAAGAATCCCATACAGAACAGTTCTTCTACAAGAGCTCAATAATTTAAGTCTTGTTGAAAAGCCTTGCTGAGGACAAAGCATGGACACAAGAGGGTACAGAGGCTCAGCTACTATGTGGGAACCTGTTGAGGTTCAGCTTTTTACAGTCAACTGCTAAACCAAGTTAAGAACAGAAGAGTCTCTTAACCTCTGATGAGTTACTTCTGCACTCTGCAGTTTGATGGCTTTGGGGAGGGGGCGGGCAGGAAGACAAGGGGAGGAAGAGAAGGAAGGGGAGCCTGCCGGTTTTCACATCCAGGAGCATTTACCCCTTAGCTACATTAGAGTTTACCCCCCAAACCAATGGAGCTGCCACATCATATTGTGATACTGGTAACAGTATTCGGTTGCCATGTTTTATTGCTACTGCACACTAGGAAAATGTTGTCATTGAGCCCTGTTTACAACTCAGCACGCAACTCTCAAAGCCATGAGTTCAAGGCTTCAAACACAGGAACATACAACAACCATCTCATGCTCTGCTGAACCCAACCACAACAAAAACATTTTTAAATCACCGTACTGTTTAGTTGTCATTGTTAATGCTGGTCTTGGCTATCACACGATGTCACAGGTCTCCAGATTATAGGAGAGAAGCAGCCGAGGAACTGAACCGGCTAGGTGATCGTCTTTATGGTCTTACCAGGCCTCTACACAGGCACTGCAATTAAGAGCTGCAGCACAGACATCAGCTTACAGCAATTTGAAAGGCTATTCCCTGCTTTTAGAGAGGCCACCAGCACAGTTCTATCCTAATTAAGATAGTAACTTCCAATTACATACATACATGTATGTGTGTACATATATTTTTTAGCAAAAAAGGACAAAAGTGGGAAAGTGTACATGGTGACAAGCTATGATACAAAGCTTATACCCTGCTGACTCTCTCTGAAGGGCTAGCCATCAGGTGGAAGCTTCTAGTCATGAGCTGAACAAACTGGGAAGAGTTTCCTGAGTAATCATCTATGAATTACTGGCTTTTTACACCAACTTCTACCTTAACAGTAGTTACCTCACTTGCTCCACACCCGTCATACTACTCTTTCTTTTTGTAATGAAGACAACCCCTTGAAAAGCCTTGCAGGGCAACTATCCAATCCTCTTGGAAAGTCTCTGGATAATCCTCTGAATTACATGAGTCAACATCACATACTGGTACCTATCGGTAGCCTAAAGGGAAAAGAGAGCAGTGGCAAGCACTGGGGAAGATGGAGTACAGGCCTATATAAATACATAGCAGGGCTCTAAAACCCTGAAACATTCTGTTCTTGCAGGTAGGTTTTCAAAAGCCTGTCAGCGTACTTTGCAATATTATTCATGTGGGACTATTCACCAGCACAATCTTTTAACACACTCCCTTGTAACGTAATACCATCTTCCTACAGAAAGAGGGTACCTGTGCCTTTAAGATTGTTATGTCCAGTACACCTTCTTCCTCTCTCTTTTTCAGAAAAAAGGAAAAAAAATAAGTTTATTGCAACCTTACAATCTTATCTTGGCTTCTGGCAATTCAATCAGATAGACCAAAACCTACCAGTTTTCCCATTGTTTTAGTTCAATGAGGAAAGTCAGCCATATCAAGCCCACTGTTCAAAAAGACCCCCTTGCCACCTTTGGTGCTGGCAAGACGCTAAGTCCTACCAGTCCCTCAAGACTTCAGCTTCCACCTCACTTCTGTTCACAAACTCTATTGGATCTCCCACTTTGGAGACAACACAGAACACATACAGATTTTATGAGAAGTCTTTAGAATAAATTGTACACTTCTACATTGATTTTTTTTTAAACTCTTCTGGCGAGGAACAGCATGTTCCAGAGGCTCTAGACATCACTATAAATATTTGGAAGTTTCTGAATAGTTCCTGCTCTTTAGTATTGCTTCTCCCCTGCTTAGAAGCCTGTAAAACGCGTTCTGATCAAAAATAACTCCTACCCCACCAGTTGTTTGCTCTTGTTATATTGAAGTAGGTATAAAGTTCCTGTAAAAAAAAAAAGCATGAACGCAGAGTTGACTGATACATCAGTTTATAACTTCCTTTTTTTTTTTTTTTTTTCTAAAACAGTTTGATACTGAAAAAGTAAGGACTCATATCTTAATTTGGAAAGACAAAAAAGTCTCAGAGTGCTACTTTGGCCACTATTAAGTTATTGCTTCCCATTTGTAACACACAAACATCTTAAGGAAAACTGGCTCCTTAGCACCTGATCTACTGTATATTGAGTGAAGCTAATACCACACGGAGGGAGTCTTAAGTAGCATTGGAGGGACAAAAATTCTGGAGACCACGATCAAAGGGGTCTCTGCCTTCACATGAAACACTATAAACAAACTACTCAATTCACTTTCTCAAGGCCTTTTACTGAGACAATCCCACAGTTCCACCCACAGTAAATGCATAAAGCAAATACAAGCCCCTAAAACAACCCAACCACCAATAGCTTTATTGGTGTTTGCCCATTTACATTGGCGGTTACCAATTTTACATTACCATGTAAAAGAGATTTCATATTACAGCCACCATTTCTACGGAACAAGAGAAATGCATTTACTCTTATGCTGGGTTTTAAGAGCACTTATCTAACAAGTCAAATGGAAAGTGCAAGGAATAGTTAGAGGCTATAAACAGTTAAAACAAAAGCAGCCTTTGGTAGATACTGAAATTGCACATATTGCATGTGATGTGCCTATGCTTGGAAAAGGTTTAGCTTCAAGGCTGTAAAGCAGGAAAACTTTGGTGCAAAACTTGCTTAATGATTTCCTTTACCTTGTGGGTTGATACTCTGTGCTGAGCAATTACAGTTAGTTTTTCTAGGAGCCCTCGTAATCTCTCCTGTGTAGCATGGGAGATCAAGTTCACAACATCAGAGTTAAGTTCCATAATGTCATGCCTTTTACCTGTGGAAGCAGAGAAAATCCATTACGTGTTTTAGTAGTAGCTGATAATTGAAATAATTAGCACAGCAGGTATTCTGTTCCCCCTGGAAGTCATACCCATTATGAATAAAGGTTTGGAGATTATGATTTTCCTGGTAAAGTCACAACTTCAAAGATCTTAGACATTACATTAATAAAACTTAGCCCGGAGCTTCAGAAAATATAGACATTGTTTCACTTAGCCTCTAGAATCACTCTCCTTGCAAGGTCATTTATAGGACAAAGTTAATAAGAACACAAATCAAGCTTCATGTTCGGGGATGGGGAGAAGTGGTAGCTGTAGAAATTAGTGCCATATTCTGTTAATTTCAGTAATTAAAAAAATAGAGAATTACATTTTGCCCTGCTTGACACCGCGCTTGTTAACAACTCATGACATTTATTCAATGAATAGGGATATTTTTTGCAGCGCTCTCCAGGCGTACAAGACCCAGTCCTCCTCTCACCTACCTCGACCAACCGGCACATGGCAGACTGACCCAAAGTAGCACCTTGGAAAATAGAGATACAGTCCAACTGGGGTCATCATGCCAGCGCCTTCAACCCATTCTCTCCGGCTGCCACTGCCCTCCCCGCTCCCCGACGGGTGCTGCTGACTCTCTGCGTTTCAGCAGCCGCTGTCGAGGCTGGCCACAGCCCTGGGCGAAGCTGTCCTGACCCCAGCCCAGAGCAAGGTGTCACCTCCACAAGCTTCCCGCAGTCGCAGACTGTTGATGGAGAAGCGTTCCTGTGGTTGACACGATCGGCCACTCAACGTGGCTCCATCAGGATACCTGGACAGCACTGACTTCTCCCTTATGGGCAGGCAGGCAGCAGTTTCACACACTTTATACGTAGTACCCATCAAAAGCTCTTTTTCTTGCCCCTCACTGCATTTACAGTAGCTGTAAGACTTTATGATGCAATACATAGCATGCATTCAAAATCCATTTTGGTATTTATTGCCAAGTCGAGTGTTAAGAATGGATAAACAGTACACTGTAAAAAACTAATCACCTATTTCATTTGCCTTTATTGTACGTTTTCAGTTGGAGTAGCAATCTCACCAGATAGGGAGAATCTACAATGTTTCCCAGATACGATCAAAACGTTCTCACTGTTTGATCTCAGCTGGTAAATATTAGGCTGTACTTCAGCTGAATGCAAAGCTCATTTTGCTCAAGCATCTTTCAGCGCTTCCTCTGTAATTCACTGCTAGACAATCAGGATACCTGAAACATCAGTTTAAGAACAAAACTAAACCTCCCCAAACCTCAAGAACACCCTCCACACACACTTGTTGAACAGAAGAGGGCTCTCCATTCAAGAACAGAAGCATTTATTTTCTAAATTGGTGTACTCTGACAGTATTTCTTTCCTTGCTGTCAAAACATTTTTCATTAATAATAATAATAATAATTTCATGTCATAACCATGGAACAGCTATCATGCAGGTCTTAACAGAGCTATGCTTGTATTTTCCATTTTTAAATAAACTGTCTGAACACCACAAAACATAGTACTTCTAGAAGTACTTTCTCTTACGCTTTTATAGAGCTCTATTTTTCCTTATACCTATCTCCCACAGATGATTGGTTAACCATCTACCAAACTTTGAGAAAAGCTTCTAAGCACCAGTTCCAATGTGTCTTTTTCCCTTTCAACTAGCAAGACAGCACTGAGTGTACAGCCCAGGTGGCACACCTGGCTAACTAGTGTGGGGTGTAGAGAGGTAGCAGATAGCACTTGCAAGTTACATACTCTTCGCAAGCTAGCTGCTTTCCTTGGACTGGGAACAAGTTGCATGTAGAAACAGAAAGACTTTGTGGTCACGTAATTAGACCACTGCAACAGAATTATGGCTGTACACATGAACTGTGGGCTTTCTTGAATGCTCAGCTGTAAAACTCACTGTTCCAGTATGGCAAGCTACCAAGTAGAGAACACGAGCAAAGCGTTGAGCAATGTCCATCCAGCTTGCTGTAGATGGCAGCATGATGCTATACAAATGCACACTTCCTGCTCTGACTGAACTTACCTTGCCAAGCAACAGTTATAATTTTGCTCAGAAACTAATGGCTGAGGTGAAACATACAAAAAAAATAAAAAATAAAAAACCCACCTTCCTATTATATTTTAGGCTCAGGCATTCAACACATATTCCAAGTAGTATTCCCTGATACAGACACCTTTAACATCTCTTTTGTATAAAATCAATGGAAGACTTTTCCACAGAGGGAGTCAAACAAAGGTCTGCCCCATGCATATTGGTAGTATGAAACTTCTTCCTAACAACATGGGCAGGACTTACAACATTGGGCAATAGAGTATATATACCCAAACAGGCTAAGAAATGCAAAAAACTGTTAGAAAAGTCAATTTAATATACCCAATTAGGAGTTGCAGGAATAGAAAAGCATACTTTAGTGTTTGAAATTAACATCTATATGGGTTTTGTGTTCCCTTAAGTGTAAGAGTAGCAAAGTTGCTCACTTCTTACATGTAGAAGTGGTACCAGCTTCTTTTTCCCCTACTGTGCTTCAGACTACTTTCACGTTAATAAAAAAAAAAATTAAAGCAAGTTTCTTTACTAGAAAGGGAACTAAAAACTCAATATTGTTTGGTAGAAGCACATGGATGAAGATGGTAGATCTTGGAGTTCTAGCTCCTCCTTCAAAGATCAGAGGCTGGCTGATGAAAGATGCAAGGATACACTACATCCATACATATTAGTTACATATGTTTTGTTCTCACCAATGTTCAAGATCTTCTTCTTAAGTGCTTCTGAAGAGAGAAAAGGCTCATCTGCACAAGAACGAATCACTGTACCAATAAGCTCAGAATTTGTTGCCAGAATGCACGCACTCTCCTCATTAAGGTTGACTCCGGCCATAGAAGTCACATCATTTATGTCATCTTCATCTCTACTAAAGAGAAAAAACAACATTTTATGCTTCATTCAGAATGGATACAAAGAAAAAGCCTCTTCTATCAACAAACAGCCATGTTCACATATTTTGGAGGCTACCTCTACACAATACATTTCTGGTATGGGAGTGGACAGGGAAAGAAGCCTCCTAAAAAGCTTTCACAATTCTCTCAAGTGCCTCAAATGTTAGCTTGACCAATGTCTCAGTTGCTAGGTATGCAAATTCTTTACAAGATACTCAAAGTTAGAACAATCTTGTAAACAAAGGGCTGAGGTAAACGAGGGTTAAAAATCCCTACTAACTTCCCCACCTCCACCACTGGTCTTGTAGCAGTGGAATTCATTAGCAATGGTATTCAGAAAGCAAAGTCAACGTTACTCGTGGAGTCACAAAGTTAAAGTCACAAGTTAACTGAAATTTGTTCTAAAAATCCAATTCGCAGGGCAGCACAAAGTGTAGAATAAAGCTGAATATCACCTCGTTAAACTACAAACAGGTCCATTTTCTAACAGAGATGCCTATCCTACGAACTGAAGTTTGCAGCAGAAGCATATTAGCACAAACCTGATTTCCACTTTTCTTTCTGTGAGTTCCCTTAAAAATAAGACATCTTGTCTGTACACTGCAACCAACCCAGACCTTGCTCTTTGAATCGGTCCTATTAAACAGTACTTCTGCACGTAGCGGGGAAGATGCTATGCTTCTGAAGAGCAGTGGCAGACTTTAATTCTCAACGTTCCTTCGTCAGCTGAATTCTGTCGTAGCAGCTTTGGACTACATGCTCGAAATAAAAATTCAAGTCTGGTGTACTTTGGGCTAACACAGCAAAGGCTAGCTACCATCATGGCAAAGCTCATGTTAAGCAAATAGCTCATATGTCTCAGCTTTTGCCTCTTT
>VXAA01000383.1:911087-948450 GCA_013399115.1 Anseranas semipalmata
TTTTTTAAGAGATCATTTAAGTTAAATACTTAATAAATCTTGCGTGGGAAGCTTTTTAAGGAGTTTTGCAATGAAACAATCCAAGTTATTTTCAGAAAACTTTAAATCACCAAGAAAAAGCCTTTTTGTTTCATAAACTGACAAAGTCCCTAATGTTGGCTTCAAGGGTTTAGGACCAAGCCATAATAGAAGTCTGCAGTATTAGTACAGACAAGTGGAAGCACTCAATCTGAAGATCTTTTTATCTGGAACAAAAAGTCTTTGGAAAGGTGGTCTCTGGCAAGGTTCACCTTCAGAAATTACTGTATGGCCTAAATAACTCTTGAATCGGGGGCAGGTCAGAAACTTCCCATTCTTAGTTGAAATGGGATCTTTTGGAGGCTGTTTCCTGACTGGCAATAGGTAGAAGCTGAAGTTTTTGGAAAATGGGTTGGGCTTAAGTGATGCTCAAAAGACACAAGAAAGCATTGTTTTGTTTTGTTTTTCTCTCCTTAAACTATAGATGGATTTTCTCCTTCAGACTTTAGTAGGTTTCTATGCTGCAAGACTTCTCGCACAACATCCTGGGAGGGAGTCTGGCTAGGAAAGGAATCCAGCCTTCCCCTACCCCTCCTGCCTTTCATTTGTGTACTGTCATGCCAGACAGCTCCTATATAATTTATTTAGGGAAAAGGAGACCCAACAGATTCTCAAACCAGCTTCATTTATTAAGTCTAACTAGACATAGCTTCCTGACTAGGCTTGTGCCCCAAATTTATCACACCCAGAAAAGCATTAAATCCCAGGATTGTCAGAACGGTTATGACCACACTTACAACTTAAAGCTCACATCACCACTGTCAGAACAGTTTCGCTCCACCTACCCCTTCAAAACTGGCAACTGAACAATTCCAGGAGTATACTCATACTCTATCAGCCTAGCAGAAACCCTAATCTTTCAAGAAGCGTGTAAACGAAGCTTCAGTGCATGATAATTGAGTGCTAACTGATCTTCACAAGTACACTCCAGTTTCCTATTTGTAACAACCACAAATACCACCACGAAGCCTTTGCTGGCGGCAGAAGCAAGAATCCCACCGAAGTGCAGTGACTCCCATGGATATGCTGATGAAATCAGCATCACTAGCAACAGGAACATACATCACAAGCTATCAGAGCTGCAGATGCTGAAACCTGGCATTACTCCGATGGACCTGTTTGTGGAATCTAAGTAAAGATACTTGTACCTCAGGTAAAATTTTATAGCATTTCAGTAAATCACTTTAGTTTTTCCATTTAGCCACATAACCCAAATATTCAAGAAAGGAATAGGTAAACTTCTATACTATACATCTAGACACATTTATAAGCTTCGGTTCTCTAAAACCAGCCTTTATCAAGTTACTATTTTCTTTCATCTTTCCAATCGCAGTTACTCTTGTGAGTGCACACGTGGGAACTTATATGCAAGCACACGCCTCTACCTGTACTGCTTCTGAAGACCAATTCTAACTTCTTCACTGTGGGACATAAGATCCCATTAAGTCACCAAGTCACTAGCCTTGATGAAAGATTAATTTGCACCTAGGAAAACATGTTGCGCTTATTTTACTTAACTCAAAGAATCCATCCCTAAATTTCCTTAGCAGTAGTGCTCACTAGAGATTAATGTAAATTTCAAAATATATTAAGTTGATATAATATAGTTGAAAAATATATGAAGACATATGAAGTTTGAACTCTTTAATACTCTTTTGTCCATGCTGTTTGAACAAACCTCAATCATTATAAGTATGGTATTATGTATTTAGAGTAACCTGTTAAAATAATTCCATTAAAGTGATAAATTAAAAATATTCTAAGAGTATACATGCAGGTGTTTTGGCTGGATACTGACTTGCTTTCATTTTCAGCGAACCCTCCAAAATCCCTCTTCTACACCACATCCATTAATGCTTTTTGCATTTGATGTCACACTCAGAAATCAACAAGAAACACCCTCCTAGGTGTTACAAGTCTCCAGCAATTAAAGCTGTCAGGACAAAAGGGAAAACAGAACGCACAGTTCTCAATGTTACCCTATACTGAGTCAGATTTGACATTCAAATTGAATACTCAACTGGAAAAAGCAGCCCAAACAACGCAGATGATCCTGATATCTATGAACTTGTCATAAGTGGCTGAAAAGTGAGTCTGTGGCACCCTCTGGTGTTTGAACAATGTACACGTTTTCTTCTCAGTCCATCTCATGTTTACTCCAATTTACTCACAATTGTAAAAGGGAAAACTACAAAGGTATGCTTAACCCAGAACTCCACACATCGTCACAAAAAACTACACGGGACAGAACAATTCCAGCAGAGTGAGAACCACCAGCACTCCCGACCACCACAGGGCAGGAGAAGCAGCTGCCCAGATGTTTTCCACTGCTGTCTCACTGCTGCATGTCTAGTAGTTGAGATTTCTGGCACCTCCCAGACTAATGCATGAATCAGTTGTATACGCTTTTGAAAATAAGTGTATTAAATAGATGTAAAAAAATACACGAGTATTTTAAGATGCAAACATGCATCTTATTTTTTCCAGGGTGCTCTGACATATACTTTACAGAAGTATGTCGAAAAGTTTACAAAATTCTTGACGCTTTTAAAGCAGACTGCATTCTGCAATGCATGCCATAGGACAACCAAGTGCCAGCAATGCACAAGCTTAGCTGATATCTTCCCAGTTCTGGGAGGATACTTTTAACTGGAACGAGGAAGTCACCCTTTTTGCAGTTACTTATCTCTAGCAACCAAAAAACAAAAACAACAACAACAAAAAAAAAACCAAACAAAATGGGGTTTTTTTTTGTTGTTTTTTTTTTTCCAAACATTTGCAGCTTATTAGGTAGAGTTTGGCAAGTATTATATTCCCAAATCCTAACCTAACTTAGCCACACAATGGCAAAGGGATTCAGGCACAATGATACACTGCAATGAGAGGGCATAGTTTTACGTGTCCATGTACAACCACATCAGTTACAAAGACATGCTCTCTGCCCATAGCAAACCTCATCACAAAACCTGAAAGGGGGCCATGGTGTTCTCTGCCTCACACACAATCAGCTGGGTTGATGGATCACAGGTCACAAAGAATAGCTCTGGTGAGAACATTAAAAGTCAGGATAGAAGAGAGCAAAACACTTCACAGCTTACTGGGGAATGTCTATTGCCCAGGCCAGAATAACACCACATGGTGCTAGACCTGTTTGGTCACGCTGTTGAGCAGAAGCATCAGGGATGTATCCAAAGAGAAATTCTTCAGAGACTAGAGACTTACTAGAAAAACGTAAGGTAAGCTAGAGATTTCAGATCTGAATTCTCATGGACTTCAGCTACTCTGAAATTCATAGTCCAAAAGTAGGAACAGAAACCCATTTTGGATCACACTGTAGAAGCAGAGTATTTCCTAAATAACTCTCTAAAAACTTGACAAGTCAAGGAAGGAATATCAAGATGATCAATTCAAACTTTTTCATCCAAGACAGTTGATACATTCTGATTGGAAGAGCACAGAAAAATCTCGTTTCTAGGGAGGTTTTTGTATATTAGTTTTTTTAAATGATGATATTTATCAAGTGGCTTATTTTTTGTTGTTGGTGGGGTTTTTTTTTGTTGTTTTTTTTTTTCCAAACATCACTACACAAAATCACATCCCAAATTATATTCTGAAGTATATTTCAGAAGAGCCTGAGGGAGCTAAACAGAGCAATTGTTTTAACATCAGCTTTTTGTTTCAATTTCTGACTACCAATGTTTTAAGTATTCAGTATACACTGTATGTTACTATAAGTAACAACAGCTGTCTGTATCAGTGCACACAGAGCTGTAACTTTCAAGAGATGAGAAGTAAATTGGTTAACAAGACAAAGGTGTCATGTCTGCTTTTACCCCTGGAAGACTAACTCTACGTTTGCCTTAAGGTCTTAAGACCAATAATGTGTAATTATGCCAGTCTGTACTTCTGTCCCAACATTAGATTTTAGAGCTACAAAAATAATTTCTCCTTTTGAAAAGTTAATCGGTTATCAGAACTAAAAGCTTTAAGTATTCTTCTAATCTGAAAGCCTAGAGAACGTGCCAGAAGCCACAATTAGAGATGCAGTCAAAGACTTTCACCTCTACATAAAGAAACAAGCTTGTAAGAAGAGCTAATAAAAGATATTGTAATACAGCACATAGCTTTAAACAGGTTATTATCCAGCCAAAATTACAGCTCAGTGCTATCTGGCTGTCTGTTAAAAGCTGAGGTTATATCTGATTTAATCCTATGGAGAGCTTTTAATATAAGGTAACTTTAGTTTAGATTAGTTAATAGTATTCACAGGATCAAGATCAATATGCCTCCTCCACAAGTGAAAAACTGATACATATTGATGCACAATGTTTGTATAATTACACTCATGTAATAACACGATGAAAACCCTAACTCATCAGGATAGTTCTTCTATATTAAGAATAATTAACATCTGCTATGAGGCCATAGTTTTTAGGTTTCCCCCTTGCCAATTCGTATTATACACCAACCATAAGCCTCTAAAGAAAGCTGCTTTTATATGGGCTCTGATCCCACCTCTATATGCGCTGTTGCTTTTGTTCCTTCCTATAGTAAACTATATTGTTCATTTTTACCTGAAGGATGTTGTTCCATTCTCTTTTATTTTAGTTTTCTGAACAGGAGATGCTTGAAGCGACAGAATTTTATTTCCTGGCAGGGTAATTTGTTTCACAATGGAACCTAAAACAAAACAAAGAACATGCCATAATTGAAAGCAAAATGCTAAGACAACTGTTTAATCAGTTCATACTTCTAACAAAGGCTACTGCAGACTCAGTAACAACTAATTAGGTCCATTTGAAAACCAGACAATCTAGAGTACTACATTCTACGTGTTTTGTACAGCCAAAAATCCTACGCTCTCAAACACCCTCCTCTGTGCTGATCAGCAAAAGGTTTAAGTGAAAATTGGCTGGCTGAGACAGACAAAACTTACATTATGCATCAACCTGGACCTGTTGAAGGCGAAAGTAAAGTCTCATGAAGTGACTCTCGAAAGCATGACAATTCACAGAAAGTTAACTGCAAGGAGCTTACCCACAGTATTTTAAAAAGTAAAAATACTATGCAGTGACATGTTCTTAACAGGCAACAGAAGTGGACGTGGCACTGAGCTTCTCATCAGTACTGCAAACACCCAGTAAAGGCTTACAATCTATCACACAGAAATGGTTGCTCCCAACAGACAACCACCTTCTTAACGCTCCTACCACCTACCAACAGTCTGTACTTATTTCTACACCTCAGCAGTCCTCTCCTTCTCCACTATTGAGGTTCCACAGTACCTGCAGGAAACTGGTTTGTTTGAACAAGCGTATTCAGTGGCATCCTCTTCTCAGCAGATGTCTGGAGGGTCAGTGTTGAGGGCTGTGGGACTGTGGATACTTGCTTTACAATGGCTCCTGATGGCTGTTGGACTACCTGCAAGTGGAATATCCAATATCAAGAGTGAGAAGGGCTAAATACACAGAGAAGTAAATAGTATCAACACATTCATTCAGCCAGAAGTGCTGCAGGGCACGCATGCATGTCTAGCTTTCAGTTTATAACAAACAGCATGCTCAAAAAAAGAAAAAAAAAAAGAAAAATCACTTCTTTTGACTTTAATGACAAGAAACAAAATCTTAACAACTGGTGGTGAGCTTAAAGCTCCAGCTCATTCAGCAAGCTCTAACAGACATTTCATCCCTACTGTCTATTTATAATTATAAGCAGAAAATTTTCACCGAATACTACACAATCTGTTACATTAAGAGGCTTTCCTCTCCAAGTCTTGTTTAACAGACTACTAATTGAATAATATGTCTGCCAACAAGTTCAAAAGGGTAGGTATCACATACATCTAGTTTAAAGAAAAACAAAAACCACCAAAACAAACAGAAGTGTTGCATGGAATTCTTTTCCTGTCATGAAGAGTACACCCTATAAAGTTACTAATGCATTTTTGGAGCTGCAAGGTCAATCGTAAATTGAGATGCTGAGTTTCAAGGTGTTAAAAACGTACACTGAACATACCAGTTAAAGGGGGCATGAGTACTAGCCAGCAACACCTATACTGACTAGAGCCTCTAAACACAAACAATGGTACACTGCTGAAGGGTAAAAGGGAAGGGGGTCAATAGTTTTGTTTAAAAAAGTTGTTGAAAGAAACAAAACCAGACAGCAGGATGTCATCACAACACAGACCTATAAGCACAGCCCATAAATACTGATTCTTCCTCTTCACGGGCAGCCATTAAATGCACAAAAATAATAAAATTGCAGTATCCCCAAAAGCTTCATTTCTAAGCCTCCTAGTGAGCAGAATGTGGGCTGCAGCTTCTGATACATCCTTTGCAAAATTCTTGATTACAAGTAGTAGAAAGACCTTTTTACCAAGGATGAGTTTTTACCAAAGCACAAAATTATCAACATCTTCAGATTGAATCCTAGCTGGTTAGGGGCAAAAAGCCAATACAAAGGAATACAAATGGTTGAGAAAACTTTCTCTCCTCCAAGTCCTTTAGTCTAACTTCAGAAAGTCTAAAGAGTGCTTGTATTTATTTAAATAAACTACACGAGTTTATATTTAAATAAAGAATTGACATTTATTATACTTCAGAATTTATTGTACTTTAGGCTGTCATCTTCTGTCATCTGATTCACGATTTATCAGTAAACACCATCAGCAATAGAATCACGATTATTATTTTCTTTCAAAAGAAAACAAAGCAGAATATTACAAAGCAAGCATGTTCACAAGAGGACAGGTATTCTGTATGAAGAAGTCAAGATACACTCCCCCAACCCCTCCAGCTATTAATCTGCTCACAGCATCATGGTTTGGCACAGCAGTGGTAATGTAGAACAACTGAGCTGAAGGTGGTGTTCGAAAACTAGACAAAGAACAGACAATTCTTGAGGAATAAAAAAAAACAAAAAGAGACAAGATCCATATCTCCAAGTTTTTATGCAGATGAAAGAACCACAGGACTACAGGCACTGATTGTGGACGAAGTCTCACACACACAGCACTTCACCACGAAAAAGTACATACACTAACATTTGTTTCCATTTAGTTTTAACCAAGACACAATTTGATCTTTCTGAAAGATCCAGCTTCCATGTGCTAGAAGTCAAAAAACAACGTCAAGAGTACAATTTATATGTTCAGACAATTACTGAACCACCAAGCAGCTTGGACAAACTACTCACAGGATCTGCCAGCATCCATACTGACATGCACCTAGAGATCCTCCCTACCGCCAGTGAGAATGATGCTTCATCTTCAGCATACAAAAAACTGAAACAGCACAGGAGGAAACATAAGCATTCAAGATTACCGCGTGGCAGACAAAAGAATAGAGATAGGCAATGTTAGATCAGTCGCCTAGGTGGAGATTGGGAAATAAGTCAAGTAACCGAGGAGACTAGATCAACCAGAAACAGAAAGGATGTGTTGGCAATAAAGCTGATTTTCTGTTTGCCATTCTAACTGCTAGACTAACAAAAGCTGGAAGTCCTTGGAACTAGCAAAGGGCAACAATCCTAGAAATTTCAAGGATCTAATGACAGAAAAAAGTATTACAAAAACAGACAGTATCTCTATGTGTGTTATTGTCTCTCCTTCAGGTTAGCAGCAAGAAATAATAAAGAAAAGGGACTGTTCCTTCATCCCCCTTAAGTTCATAGAGACAGAATAAAAAGCAGCAACACTTAAGTAAAAAAGTGCAATGCAACATCCAGCTGACAGCATAAAGACAGCTGCCCAACAGACTTTGAATAGCCTGAGTCTGTTCTACCTTCGTAAAGCAAAGTTCTGAGATGAGCTGAGAGATGTTAAAGCACCACCATACGCTAGAAGCGATACTGCCTTATGAAGGAGGCCCTACGAGCTGAATGCAAAAGCATACATCCAGGACAAAGCACAGGCTCTTTTGGAAAATAGCGGAGGAGACTCTCTGCTCGAGATGTTCAACATGAACAACTCACTAACAGCAAGCAAGTGGAAAAGCACAAGCACTTCGCTCCTTGCTTCAGCCATGAGCAGTGCCCACCGAGCACATCGCACTGGTGCTAGGGGGGACTGCACATGAAACTCTTGCTCTTTATGCTTAACAAAGTTCTAGTTTCACAGCAGCGTTCTTCTCACCATTAGAAGACAATGGCTGGTAATGCAAATTCTTATTTATTATGCTTTAACGAGAGACAAAGCAATACTACGGCAAGACATGTTTCATTTCTAAGGTGGAATTTCTCTGCAAGCCAATGCCCCTAAATGAGCCCACGTGAAGAAAGCCACAGGGAGGGCACCCTGCAGAACGTGCAGCTGCCAGGGAAGCCACGTGCAGGGCCCACAGCACAGACATGCAATCCAGGCCCAAGAGCACCCCTTAAGAACAGATCCCTCGGCGTCCACCACACAGACCCAGAGCTTTGATAATCGTGCTGCAGAAAGAAACGGCTGCATGCTGCTTTGCTCCCATCGCGATTTTCATACAAAGGCACTGCAGTGTTGCATTCTTAAGCATCAATGATGGAGCCGGCACGTGAAAGCATAGAAGATGCTTGCTTTACATTCCTCGAGCACAAGAGACATAAATTAGAAATGGGCATGCAGAGGGACTATATGGCATCAGACAACCTCGAGGGCTGGAAAGGGGAAGAAATTGCTGGCAGCACTGTATGGACAGATTTGCACAGCTGGCATGTGCTTCCTCTCAGCTGGCAGCAGGACCCTTCTATTTAGGGAGGTGAGGTCCCGATTTGTTTTCTTGTGGGAAGGGACAGGCCCTCTGTCCTTTTAAAAGGAAAGGCATCAGGGAAGCCCTAGAAGATGCAGCCACTTCTACTAACTTGCTCCTCGTGCTACCAGGTTGCCTGAACAAACACCAAGCTCCTGATATGGCTGAGCTGCCAGTGGTTGACTCAGTCCTTTGACTACATCCAAGACCAAAATTAAATAGCCATTTTGAAGAGCAAGTATTTTAATCACTATGCCTGGGATCCACCCAAATGAGGATAAAACATGTTTTGTATGCAAGTCAATGTTTGTAATGCACAGTAAAGCAATTACATTAGGCTGCCACACCGCAGTACTGGAAGAGGCAGAAGTCATTTCACAAGTTCACCAAAATCATATTCAAGAAGCGTCTCAACTCCACAGCGCAGAGTTAAGCTTCCTCGTCTATTTGTACAGATGGTCAGTCCTTCCCCTGGATTACATGGCTCGCTGCGGAGCCAACAAACTGCTCTCCAGCCCTTGTACAACCTAAGAAGGCCTCATTTTCTTCTGGCTGGAATTTCAGATTTAGTCCTTGAAGGCAACAAGGGTACCAACTCTTTTTCCAATTTGGCTCTAGCCACTACTATCGAAGTTTGTTAGTGCACATGCACTAACAGTTGTTGTTTTTAAAACAAAACAACAAACCCACTCATAAAAAGGATCCCCCCTATTTAGTTCAGTTCTTTGTTCATTTTAAGCAAGTCTGAAAAGTTGAAAAGCTAGTAGAATAAGCTCTTTACTTAGAAGAAATTATTCTTGTATTACATCCACCTTACGCACTTTGAAAAAAAAGAAAACAAATGCAAAACACTTCAGTGGATCTGAATACTGTTAAATCAAGTACACACAATAGCCAAACTACAATGGAAATTCACACACTACAATACCTCTGGAAAGTAAATCTAGCTTCAGAGGAAGTCTCACATTTTCCCCTTGTTCGAAGGAAGAAATCTTTACAAGGAAGTCCTATTCAAGAAGAATTATTTATCTGCCAAAAGTAGACTATTCTCCCAATACTCTTGAGAACATTACATGCAGGTAGACCAGTTACACAGCATAGTGCTCAGTATCCCAAACATCCGTAAACCAAACCTAATTTATTTCACAATGTTGCTCTGTTGGGTATACTGGTGATCCACAGTCTGCTGGTATTTAACATCAGCACTAGTGAGAAGTTAACCTATGCCAAGAAAACAATGTTAACACATTGCTTTTGAGAGTATTGTTTTAATACAACATTTCCTCCTCCTGAAATTTGATAGCTAATGAGGCCTGATAGAAAAAACTCACTGCTGGATGACTTCATAATTAACATGTCTTAGTAAATCTGGAGGTCAGAACTCTTTTCTGAAAAGCTCCTTGAGCTAGTTTATACATTTCAGTTAGCATATCACCACATATCAAACTACCTATTCTTGCAAGGTGTCCAGAGCAGGAACTGTGAAGGTAAGGAGACTGGAACCCCTGGGGGCTAGCTGAGGCACAGCCTCACAGGGCATCTAATAGTAATTAACATAAGCATCCCATCATCAATTCCTGTTTCTGACACTGGCATTTCCTGCCTTTTCTTTTGTGTACCAACCGAGCCCAGCTGCACGCACACCAGGAGCCCAAGCACGTTCCCTCATATCTCAATCTGGATGTTCAGTCTGGTTGAATGGCGGTCAGCACGTCCTGCAAGAGACCTAGCTTACAGTTTGGCTTTAGATTCACCTTTTCGGCAAGTATGCAACATTCCACAACTATCGCAAACTTAACTGGTTAACTCATGACAGGCTAGCTTCATATGATCAAAAACCACCCACAAGATGCAAATTGGTATTGCCCTGACAAAACTTTAAGAGTCCAAGCAAAGAAGCACAGTTACAGAGAAGGAGAGAAATTCATCTTACCAACTGCTTCACTTTAACCACCTGGTGAGTACCCACTGACTGCGCAACGATGGAGTTTGGCTGAGAGATTTTAATACTGATGGGGGTGCCGATGACTGGTTTCAAAGGCTGGAGGGGGGTTGTTGCTGAGGATGCCACTGCAGAGACAAGCACTGGCTTTACAGATTGGAGAGGTGATGTTGCTACTGCAGAGGTGAAGACCGGCTTTACAGTTTGGATAGCAGTCAGCCCCGATGTCGCTATTGTTGTGGTGAGGACTGAAGCTGGGGGACGAAGAGAGGCTGTCACCACTGTGGAGGCAGGAACTGGCTTCACAGTCTGCAGAGAGGCTGTCACCGATGCACTGGAAAGGACTGGTTTTATAACTGGAGAGGCTGCTACAGTTGCAGAGGCAGACACTGGTTTTATAACTGGAAGAGAATTTGTTGCTACAGCTGAGGTTGCCACCGCTACAGGAGTTGGTGCAGAGGTGCAAGTTGGAACAGCTTCTTGGGTTGGCGCTGGCTGCTGCATACACTGCTGGATGAAGCTTTGAGCATTTGGCATTAGCTGCCGTAAGGCAAGCATGCTTTTCTAGAAGACAAAAAGAAAAAAATGGCTGCTAACACCAGAAGAGTCTTCCACAGTACTAAATACTACATTAGCAACTGAACCCTCTTCCTCATGTTTCAACTTCATTTTTTCCACGAGGCAATAAGCTGGTTATTCCAAACAAGAAGTTTTGTACAATTCATAGAACAAGCATAAATGCTCTTAAATCAGTGAAGATTGAAGTTAAGAATCACCAACACAGGTTGAGCAAAGATCAACAGCCATCATGTCTTCACTACCTGGAGCAAACCCCATCTATAGGGACGTTCACCCCTAAGTTTGTTCTTTTGTTTAGATTGTTTCAATGTGGAATTTATGCTCCAGAATAAGACCAGTTTAACTCTTCTACCATCTCAAAATTTTTGTTTTGCCAAAAAAACTGCTATATCATAACAGCTGTGTTTATTCCATTGAGCTTCTCCAACAGAGAACTACAAATTATCCAATAAAATCAGAAACAAGCTCTGAAGATGCAAGCACTTGTATACCAGTACAGCTGTATCTACACTAGGGGGGGATACCACTTTACTAATGTCTGCATAGCTGCAGCAGCACAGCTTAAACCAGAGAAGTTCTCTGCAACAGGAGAACATTAGTAAAAGTATCTGGCAACATCTCATTTTTAGTACAGCTATGTTTGAGAAGGTTAATGGACAGAATAATCTTCAAGCCCTCCACAGATTTTCTCCTTGACTATTTACAATCTGTTATGGCTCAGAACCAGGGGAAATCATTTCTGCAGCTACCAGTATATTCTCACAAAACTTTTTTCACCTGACAGTTTTTGAAGTTTGTAAGAGTCTCCAGCATAGTGCTGTTGCTCTGGGCTTCATATGAAAAGGAACATGTTATCTCACTTGCTAATATATGGAGTGAACAAATTGTTTGTACATCTGGACTTTCTATGGCACTTCTATCTTTAACGTTTGCTTCCTTTTCTTTTAAAGACTGCTTAGCTTTCCTCGTGCTCTTGATGCAGTTTATTCACCAAAAGCATCCAGCACAGATTTGAAAATAAAGTCAGTTTTACAGTGTTTTTTTTCCCCATTTTTTTTCCAGGGTTTTTGTACCACGTTCTTTTCAACCTATTGGAATAGGCAAAACCAAATACATGCAACAGCTCCATCAAAAACCTGCAGCTCAAAAGATAAGAGCCAACTCCACAGAGAATCCTTCCTAAAATTCCACTTGACTAGCTCAAAGTGCATTGGCAACAACCCGTATCAAATTTCTTCCCAGACTTGAGCCACAAGTGTTTCCCCCCAACAAGACCAGTGCCGAAGAGAAGCGCTCGTGGAGCCAGCTTCCATTTGGCACTCGGTCCTGTCGCTGCTGCCCAGAGTACGTGCCCAGTAAGCCTGGCCTGTACCGACTGCACATCCTCAAGGTGTTTCAGAGAAAACTAGCCACGGTGCAAGATGTTTTAAAGGATGGGTGACACTATGAAGTCAGTTAACTTCAATCACAGCTATGCCTGAACCATGTGTTGAAGTCATACTATTTCATTGTTAATACAGTGTACAATGGGGAGAGCTCCCTATCATGCATTACAGGGGTACAGATAGTGCCCAGAACAGAAGAGCCTACATGATACCTGGGAACATGCAGCGGCTCTGCGCGATGCCAGCACAGACCTGTCAGAGGCCGAGGAACCCAACCCAAGCCCCATGGAGCTGCCTCGAGGTCTTCACACCAAACCGACCAATTCTCCACACTGGGGACAGCTTATTAACTCAGGCTGAGCACTTACACAAACACATGACAATAGGGCTATGCCTGAGCTAACAAACCCTTGGAGAACCTGACACGTTATAGAATTGTTAGCAAGTGCAGTGCAGCAACCCCTCAGCATGAACTAGTCCAGGGCTTACTAGCCCCAGACGAGTTCTAGCTGTGCCAGATTCAGGCTGGGTCTGTGCAGAGCTACCAAGGTTCCTCCACGCTGCTTTGGGAACACAACCCAACAGCATCTGAGCTGGCCCCATGCACATGCAGCCAGCTTGTGTCCAGTAGGGTTTCTCAGCCAGGACCCTGCAGAAGGCCGACACACCACTTCGGAAGCCCAACTTGTCCCGGCAATTAACAGAGCTCAAAGGAAAGCTTTGTCAGTCATGCTGACCCTGCATGCACAGCCTGGCCATTCTGCAGACGTGACCTGGATTTTTGTTTGTTTGCTTTTTTTGTCGTTTGCTTGTTTTTGTTTTCTTTTGAGGTTTTTGCATAGGCATTTAAAAAATACCAGGAATGTAGATTTAAAAAGTGATGAATACCAAAATTTTATATCAAGTCCTGCAGAGAAGACTAGTCTTCTAGTTTCCTGACAAACTTACCAGCAAAGTATTTAAAGACTGCCACTGTAAGAAAAATATTCATCCCACACTTAAACAGATTAACACCAGCCATCTAAAGTAAAACCAACATTATCAGATGCATTGTTATATGTACTGCCAAACATAAAGAAAGCGGGCAAACTCCAGAAAACCTCCGTCCCAGCTTTACCACCTAACCATTCTCCCTCAATTCTCCACCGTGCCTATAATGAATGTCAAGGAAGAGTACAGATCTATCAGGTCTAACAACACTGTGTGCACTGCAGTTAAGTAAATATAACCAAGTTTTCCAAGTTTGCTCTGGGATTTAGTGGTCACTATACGACAAAGATGTTCATTTTTCATTTTGATTGTCAATAATTCAATTCTACAATATGATTAAAAAAAGACAGCATTTTCTTATTTACATGATTACTTGAACAGAGGTAGAGTTATCTCAGGTTACTTTTCTTAATTGGCAGTAGTCCTGATAGACATTTTCTGGAGAAAGGGGTGTTTTTTTCCCTGCCTCCAGTTAAACACAAGCCAGCAGACAACTGAATACGAGCATTATGCAGATTCTTTAAAGCTTAAATACTGCATAAGCTGTGTACAGCTTCTGTTGTCACTCGTTTGTATTAGAATTCAAAACAGTTACAGTTTTGCTAAGAAAGGAAAAGGTCATCTTAGGGTAGCTGCTCTACTGTAGATGTACCAGTTTCCAAAAGATTTGTCTCCAGTAGTTACTAGAGAGTAATAACTCTCTGACATGAGAATACAGCTGAAGTTAACTCCTCTGAAACCCCCCCCACAAAAATCTCTTCATCTTTCCAAGAGCAGCAGTCACACAGGGCAAGGCTAAGCACTATTTCCTCAACTGATCTGCACAAATAACTATTTGAAAACCATCTTTTCTGGTCCTCCTCCCCCACTAAATACCATATATCCACAATCAGACACTTACCTTGAGAAAAGGAACTAAATACGGCTGTGGAGAAGACTTGAGCTCTATGTACAGTTTCTTTGTAAATTCTTCTGGCTCAATTTTTGCTTCCTAAGAGGAAAGTATAATTACAACAGTAATTTATAACCATGAATCTATCTTCCCNGGTGTATCAACAATTCATGGAAGTTTACATTATCACGGTGTTATTCAATTTCAGTACTCCCAAATGCTTTTTTCCTCCTGTATATTTAAAGAAAACATTTTAGGATAGGATGATGTTATAATTTAGATACACTATTATAAAATTAAATTCTTTTGTTCAACTACAGACAGTTAATACACTTAAGGATACCTGTTCAAACACCCATTCACTGAAGTGAACTGATAGAAACAAATTTATAAGTAACACTGATCCTTTTGAGTACCTCGTTTATGCAGAAATATTTAAAATCCATCAGGAGTACTTTTTGCTGTAAAGGTAGTTTATCTGCATAAGGATCAAAATTTAAATAGATCGGAGACAAAAGACAACTCAGTAGTCTTTGTAAAACAATTCCAGTCTAATGCTCGCTAAAGCATAAGAAAGCAGAATACTTAACGCTTCTTCCTAAAGCAGGAGAAGCCAAACATCAGAACATCACTTCTGCACACCATTATGGCAACAGCCCTCTGGCTTACAGAGCACAGCCTCCTTAATGCATTTGGCTCTGCCTCACCACAAACACCTACTTCAGCAGCTTTAGAGGGTTAGGAAGCTACAGGAGACTTCTGTGACCCCCGTGCACATCAGTGCCACAGCCACGGGGCTGAGGCAGCGGTAGCCCCAGACACTGCTGCCACTTCTCACCCGCCCAGGTGAGACCATGCCGTTACCCCCTTCGGGAAGTACAGAAACGTGGGGAAGAGGGACCCTAGTGCCAATCTCTCAGCCTGCAGAGAAATTATGCCTCTCACCTCTATCCTCCCTCCCTCAGAACAACTGTTCCAAGGCGCTCTGTGATCAGAGCAGGGGGTTTAAGGACCAGTTATTCATAGGCAAAGAGAACCTTGGGCAGCTTTCCTATTTAGCCGTTGGATCTGGGATCTGCTGCCTGTCAGGTCTCACGGAGCTGCGGATACAGGTCGCTGAGGTCCCACTGACACTAACGCAGTGATTTGGTACACAGCATCTCAGCGCAAGTAAGGTGCTTGACACCCACTCCATGAAATGCTGCCTTAAGGAGCACTTCACTTCACAGCTGCTGTTTACTTGTTTCCCTCATGCATATGAAACATTAATTTATCTTGCATTTACATCATACACACATACTGAATGACAGAAGAACAGTATTTTTAAAATACTGCAAAAAGCAAAGAAATGCACAGTTTAACAATTTATTAACGTCTGGTAATTACTGTTCTTTTTAAAAAGCACTGTAAGCACAAGAAGGATTAATTCTAGTGTATTCCTATGGAGGCATGGTGTATAGTCCAGCAGGGACACAAAGGCAGTAGAAGAAGAGAAGGGGAATCAAATATTTTTGCAAGTCTGCATCTTAAAACAATCTGTTCTCTGAAATTATACCTCTTTCTACACCCTGCTTTTCTAGACTGAAATATTCCTTTGGTAACACAAACCCATCTCCCTCTACCAGCACATAGCCTTCTGATAAGGTGGAACAAAACATCAACAGTGGTCAAATGGCAAGACAAGAAGTGGCAGAAGAAACCATTACCAAGAAAACCCAGCTGTGCTGGGGTACAGCACAAGGCAAGAAGAGAGAGGCCGGCAAGCCACCACATTATTTTCTCCATCCCACTGTCTAAATACAGGTAATTTCACGCTTGCTTCACTGGATCTTCACCATCAATGTGCAACTCAGTTCTGTCTTGGGAGTAAAACAGTAATACGGACTCAGTGCTGCACTACAACCTCCACAGTAAAACCCTTGCCACCGAGGACCCAAAACTACACTAATATGAAAAAACAGCTCAGACCCAAAAGCTGTGAAAAAACTATCAACACCTCCTGTTGTCAGTTACCTGTGTGCATAAAACGAAATAGGAATGCGAAGGACAAAATACAGTATGGGATCCAGCTAAAAGGAATGTTATAATGTAAGACTTAAGAGGGTCAGATGTATTCTGCCACAAATCCAGTTATACAGCTGTTTAAAAAAAAAAAAACAACATACACAAGCAGAAAGAGATGGAACAAAATTATGAAGTCAGTGTCAAAACCAAAATACAAATGAGAGACTTTGCTTAAAAAGAGTCTCACCAAGAGATTTTGCACCAGATTCTTCACATTCTGCCCCATCTCAGGGGCTTGAGGTCCACTAGATGCCAATTTTATTAACGTAGCAAGGAAATTCTTGCATTTCTTCACATTCTCTAGCATCTCCTAGCGTGGAAAAAAGAGAAGACTGTTAGATGTTGCATTGGCTCTCCAACCTCTGATGAATATAGAGAATGTTAATTTTTAATTAAAAACTTTTTTTCTTACTGTAGAAGCGCTGGTCTGTGCTACTGTTGTGCCCTCTGCTTTCACAGAGACTGCCTTTTGGGAGATGGATTGTGCAGGTGGTCCTGTAACTGGAAGTTTTACAGGTGTTCCAGTACTCGAAGGCTTTACAGCAGTAACTGTAGTAACACTAGCTGTTGCAGCTGCTGGCTGAATAGAAAAATTAACACTTTTTAAACCAAAGATTAATATGACAAACGCATACTGTATTCTGCTAGCATATTAAGTAGCATCCTTCCTCCACACTCAAGATTACTATTTAAAACATAAACAAACAAATCTTATCTTTGTTTCTAGAAGTTTGGATTCATTTCCTTTGAGATGCTCTGTTTAACACAGTAAGTGACAGAACCACCACTGCCATCATTCTGTTTTTAAGTGGCAGGGAAGGACAGGCTCATGCAGACTGAAGTCACTGCCTGCAACTTCAAGTGAAGAGAGGAAGGTAAAAGTTGTCTTGAAGAAACCCACAACTTAACTTTGCCAAGCTTCTACGGTCTAAGACTAATCAGTTTAATACTAAGCCAAGTGATACTACTCTGAAGATAAATATGACTTCGTGTGATTATTTATCTTCCTTTCTTCCCCTGCAGCTCCTCTTCCAGTTGCAACATCCCTGTTTCCTGTCACACAGGCACAAGGTGAAAGATGGTTCGTGACGACTTTGGAAGGGTGCACGTGTCAGCAAAAGCAGCCAGCTGAGCAAAAGCACCTATGAAATTCTTCCTGCTTTTTCCTTGTGGGCACCAATTTGGACCTCTCTCAAATCTGCTCAGATACAAACCCTCTCAAAACTCATTTATGGGACCTTCACCTCTTTTTCAAACCTCTTTATCAACAGATTCAGAAGCTCCAGCAGCACAAGAGTTGTGAAGGTTTAGAGGAAAAAAAAAAAACACACAATTGCCTTTCTCTTTTGTTAACCAGGCTGAAAAATACTAGTTGCCAAAGAAAACCTACTAAACATGAGTATTTCTACTTCAGATTAAAAAAAAAACAAAAAACAAAACAAAAAACCAACACTGCTCTTCTGATATAACAGATTACAAGTAAGAGATTTTGTCTCTAAAAAAAACACACAAAAACTCTTCTTATTTTCTCAACTTGGTAACTAAAAAGCCAGACTGACCCTGCAGAATACAGAAATAAGCATAAATTTCAGTTTAGCATTTGAAGCCTGAAGTATTATTTTTCTCCTCCAGCCCTTCCATCAGTTTAGTCCAGCAATCACAAATTAATACTTGCTAATTGCACTACTCATAAGACGGTAACGCAAGAGCCCAACTTACCGTAGCATAGCTAAAACAAAAAACAAATCAGAATTGGACAGAGCTTGTGTGGAGTATCAAAGTGCTTTTAAATCTTTCAGGACAGGAAAAATTAGTGAGCCAACGTTTAAAGCTAGAGCAAAACACTGGCACTTTTGTTGATTTTTTTTTCCTGGGTGGATCCTTCCCCCCCCTTCCCCCCCCCCCCCCAAAGCTGCTGCCAGCTTGACATGAAAGAAGCAGGCAGCTACCAGAAAGCTTTCCAGCTTCGGCTCCCACTGTTGGTAACACTTTAATAGCTCTCTGCAGGATCTTTGCCACCACCACTGCCTCTTCCAAGGATGAAGCTCAACAGCTCTCAGACCACAGGGAGGCAAACTGGGCACGAGAATCCCACAAACAGATGGAAGGGAGGAAGACGGAAGGGGACAGAGTACAGAACTGTCAAGCTGCAATGCCTTGGGCTTTTAAAAACCGAAAACATGAGGTTCGCTGGAGCTGCTCTCTTGCAAATTCCAGTGTGTTTACACATCAAGACCAGAACAGTATTTTATCAGCCGAGGGAGGGAACAACAGGAAGCCTGCTGGACCCTTTTCCCAGGAAGATGAATATATGGGAATTAACTTCTGTCATCTGCCCTCAACCTTTTTCACTACTGACAATTCTCATTCTCACTTTGAGCAACAGAGAAACAGTCACCACAAAAAATGGCATTAATCCTGCATATTTTGAAGTCATTTCAAGAGAAGTGCTCTGCATCTAAATGAACCTGCCCCAGCGTGATGCTAATTAGATACTTTGCAACTTTGTTATCCCACCTGGGAAGAAGGTAAAGAGATAAAAAAGTGCAGGTATTTTGTCTAACCTCAGAGCTCAATCGTTCAGGAATGACAACAAACAGAAATATTTTTGAAGATGAGGAGAACTATCCTCGAGTCAGTAACAGGAGAGTTTTGCAGACAGTAGCATACCAAGTTATACTTAGCACAGGATAAGAGAGACACAATGAAGCCAAGTACTATTTCCTCTCCGCTGTCTCCCACTTTTTGTCCTGACATCGTATTTCTACACCAACACTCCTCTTCTGTTACCTCAAACCCTCAAGACTAACACCAGCAGGTTCTTTTAGGACTGATGAATGACACAGATGCCAAGGAAGCCAGACCCAAGGGCTCTTCCTTTCCTTCCCCAGGCAGTTCCTGCAACCTCACACATGGGCTCCCTTGTCAGACCTCTTCCCTCTCATCTGCCCCAGGCTGAGGACTGAAATGGCCCTATGACAGCAGTATGTATCCATATTGCACCTGTTTACTCTTCCTTGCAAAAGAGACTTGTACAGAGGGTTTTTGCAATATTCTGCAAAACAGACAGGCTCTGAGGAAGCCGTTCCAAACAAAACAGCAGTATTAATTTTTCCTAGAGTCATGCTTCTGGCTACTTAAATCCAGCCCTGTGCTCATTAGAAGTGTTCAAGTTTCTACAACTAAAAAAAATGCCTTGCCAAAAATACCCTCTCTCTTTAAATATCTCAGAAGATCGCAAGTTGAACTGATTATATCAAAACTGAACTAAGAAAGTACAGAAGAACCAAGTCAAAGACAGATGAAAGTTAAAAATGGAAAAGTTAATAGCATGATGATCTTCACATTTATTCACATTAGATTGTGAGGATGCATGCAGCTTCATCCATCAGATGGAAGAAATCTTTCTCTCTTCTCCCCAGTGCAAGGGTAGTACAGCAGATGACTATCGTCTTTATATCTTAAAGGCCTCTATGTAGAGATCGTGAACACGTGGTTTGCAAGTTATGTTCCAAAATAAAAATGGGTCAGGAATACTCATTACTGTTCTTGCTAGACACTGAGTGCTAGACACCGAGTGTATGTTGTTTCCATTCTAACTAAAACAGAAAATGTATTAAAAGAGATCTCTTGGTTTTCCCCTTTAAGCCCAACATTATCCATCTGTAGTGAGAAGGAAGAGATAAAAGATCACAGACAGAGCTGTAAGTAGTAGTTTTCAGTTGCTGATACAGAAGAACAGCAGGAGGACAAGTCTGTAAGTCAGACTGTTAGTTACTGCTGTCAGCAAACATCTCCCCATCTTTCAAACGCACTCAAGGTCAAGTACATACATCCAGCTTCGTGGGGGTTTTTTTGTGCTCATTTTCTGAATGTTTGGTCAACCACTATAGACCAGTCCCCTTCAAGCTCTTGTTAAAAAAAGGCAAATACAAGCAAAATTTCTCCATGTTAGGATTCTGGTGCCCAAGAACAGAGAAAGAACTGGATCTAGAAGTCTCATGCTCTACAGGTAGCAAGGGCCTCTTCTGAAGAGTCTTACAGCATTTCTCTCTGGTAAAGACAAAGATAAAAAACGCTGTCTAAAAATAAATGAGGCATTTCCAATCACACTATCTACAGTCATATCTTTGGAATCTGTCTACCAAGTTCACTTAGAGAACAGAGGTCTTCAGCTATGATCTTCTTTCAGCTTTTAATGAGGAAAAAAAAATCAAAAATGAACACTTCAAAATCAGCTTGACTAGTGCAGACAGCTCATTTTCCTCTCAGCGCCACCTCAAGTATACTTTTCCCCCCCCTAAGGAATTAGGGAACCCAAAGAAGAAAGCATTAGGAAGTCTCCATCCCCCAGAAAAGCTTCAGCTAGAGCTTGAAGGAGCTCAATCACAAGGCACAAATGCATTGGAAATGGTTCTTTGAACTATTTATTTTAGCCATGGTTCACTGTCATTGTGCAAGTGCTTTCTACTGCAGTGAGGGAAGATATAACACACACTGGCAGAAGCATAATTAAATTAAGAGCAAAAGTTACCAGGTCAGTGAAAACCAGATTAGATATAGAAACAACAAGAATGTATCCATATTTTCTCCAGTCCTCTCCATCACGTATTCCTTTGTACAATGAAGCTTGCCACCTACCTGTATTACAGCAGCTGGCTGAACAGTAGAAGCCACAGCATTTGTTGTTTGAGATAACGTTTTCACAGGAGTAGCTACTGGTTTCTTTAGTAACTGGGTGCCAGAGTTCTTAATAAACAAACAAACAAATAATAATAATAATAATAATAATAATTATACACATGCAGAGAACAGTTGTCAGACACGTCAATGACAAAACAGGCACTGAAGTTAGTACCTGCTCTTGTTCGATATAAACCAAGACATCCACTCTTACAGTAACAGGACAGGTGTCATTCACATAACCCATATTGTTGAAACACTTTTCAACAAAGCTATTTGCCTACCAGTTTTATGTGTGAGAACATATTCAGGGACATTTAGCCACGATGCCTGATCAGGATAAAATGGTTAAAGGATGAGCATGTTGGGAGTACTATGCAGATGGTTACTTTTTTGGACCCACTTCTACTTTGTGCTGACTGCATAACAAAAGATGGAAGCAAAAAGCCAGCAGAGCTTAAGGAAGGAGAAGGAATGTCCTGGGGACCTGGGAAAAGTTCTCAGCTTCACTTTGCTTCAGAGAAGAATCCCATCAGAAAATCGAAAGGTTGTAGTTACACTAGCAGTAATCATTTAGGTAGTTTTTTTTTTTTTTTAAGCCATCTACTTCCTTCTCATAAGAGAGGAAATCCTTAAGTTGAACTATACCATATGTAATGACTGGCACTTTGAAAAAAAATGAGAAAGCAAAGCACAGTGATGTTTACGTACACCAACCATGCTGCTCAGAAAACATTCAAATGCTTAGTTACCCTTAATAACTTATTTGCAAACCCTGCTATGACCACATAACATACAGCTACATCAAATTAGACCTGTGAGAGACGTTACCTGTACAGCACATATTCTGACTGCAGGTGTGCTGGTAGGTACAGACGGTCGTACACTTGTGTTATTTTGTGGTTGAGTCTGTGCTCGTGCTATTGCTTGTTGAGATACTAGCATTAGTTGGCCATTACTGCTTCTGATAAGAACAGTTCCTGTTGGAGAAAAACATCCAGACTGTTAGAAATTAAGCGATATTATGGCTTAGCTATACATCTGTGGAAGAAATAGCTAGACCACACTGATAAGCTAATGTAATATTTAGTTTCTTACTCCAAGGAACAACTGCCAAGAAATGTAAGAGCTAAAAGCCTACATCAGTTTTACTCTGCATTTTATGACAGAAAACAACTCCCAAAGCCAAGCAACAAACTCGAATAGACAGCCATATCAAAACATTACGTGTGTACAAGATACAAATTGCAAATCAATTCATTGAGTCAAAAGATATTTGGGACATGGGAAAAAAAAAAAGACATTTCCCCCACCACCACATACACACACACACTTCTGGAATTACTTTAACAGTAACCTCTTCACACAGTTCTTCAGCCTGCAGAATTTACCACCACTATCAGATTTAGCTGCCTCTACACATTTTCACTTTCTGAACATTCAGGCACATGCTTGCAGGTAAAGATACAGTTTAGAAGAAGCCTGCAACGGGCACTGAAGCCTGAATAATAGCAGCTCACCTGCCTACATCAAGACCATCCCCCTCAGAGGGCAGAGGTCCCCAGTGAAAGCCAAGGCCATTCAGACATTTGAAGCTGTCCCTTTGCCAAGGATCTGTCCAAAATCATTCAAATTCATGGATGTAGACAAAGTTGCTTACAGCCAGACAGGGAGACTCCCAAGAAAAAGTAGGCTCTCCTGCCTTGTTTCCTTGGTTTTCATTTTGCCTTTTAAACATACAGCAATGCCAGCCCAGCATGATTGCTCCTACAACCTTCTTCCTGACCCATCAGCTATAACGACTAACAATTAAACAGTTAACAAACAATGAGGTATTTTTACGAAAGCTTTCAAATTAAAAGCACTCTAAGGAGAATGAGATGCCACAACACAATCCCACCCGCTCTGCATTTGGAAGCCATTCAGCTCCCAATGCCTCCTCCTTCCTCCCCATACCCCCAAGGGCTGGATTCTGGAAAATCCAGACATTTCAGCATTTTCACTAGAAGAAGACAGCTGGATTCCCGGCCTGAGCTGCTGCAGATCTTCCACAGGAGATACAGAGCACCTGGCCTTTGCTGGTGCTTCACCACCTTTACCTTCAACAGCAGCTGCTGCTGAGTCCACCACCACCACGTCCACCACTGTCCCCTGCATAAGTCCTCACACACCCCAGTTAATGAAGGCCTTGTACAGAAAAGGAGGAAATAATGTACAGAAGAATGCTAGATATGTAAATAAGAGTTTTTGTTTTTTTTTCTGAGGACTGCACAGAAGTGTCTTGCGGATTAGCCAAAATCTGAAGAATCCTAGTTCTTCTCTGCACGTTCATGATGTTTCCTGGTGTATAAAACAACCCTGTATCATGAAACAGTCTTTTCACCAGCTGGTTATTCTGGAAGCTGTCAAAATATGCCATAAAATACAACCCTAAATACTGCTTCCGTCTGAGTTAAAATACAACAGTTAGAGCCGCAAGCTCTTTAAAAAAAGTTGGTAAATGTGAAACTATAACCACATGCTTAGAAGCAGCTTTTCATTCTCCACATCTAAAAGCATAAGGCAACAAAAAATTTCATATAAAATTCCGTAAAGCCAACATTCTGCCGTTTACGAAGCACAAGCTAAGACTGCAAGAGCAGCATCTAGAATGATTCCCCCCATTCTCAACCAACCTCTGCTTGGTGGGGCAGATTCACAAGATGGTTGCATATCCAGAAAAATACTGTTACTCCACCTGACAACTCAGCTTTTTCCTTCTGCACTGAAATCTTGACTATAGTTGCATTTAGGTACAGATGGATCTTTTAATTTAATCAGTGAATGCCTGGAATCACAGAAGACATACCAGATCTTCAATTTTCTTTCCATGCTGTCTTATTGAGACAGCAATCCATAGCATACAATTTTTAATCACTCAAAAAAATGCATTTTTTCTTTGTTCACATCACATGCTTATGCAGATTCCAGGGGAAGAGAGAAAGCTGATCATGCCACACATTTTGAGAGCAAAAGCATTTCTCTCTGCTCTAGGTCTACATTCAGGACTGCAGAAGCATTGCTACTGGAGGTTTTAGGTTCTTCCCCTTCTCAGCTTACTTAAAAATGTCATTGCTAGCTCTACTCTTTAAGAAGGCACATATAAGTTTATCATTTAATTCCTTCAGAGATTTGGAATGCATGACATTCTTTGTTTTCATATATTTGGATATTTTGACACTAGCCATTATATTTGTTTTTTTGTTTTTTTGTTTTTTTTAAAAGCAAAACTGACAGAAGCACAAATTCTACTTCTCTGAATCATACTGCATATATGAAACAGGTTCATTACCAGCCAATTTAATTATAAGGGTGTTTTTTGCACTACTGTTGTGAAGTTTCAGTTAAGCTCTGCCAGAAACGCAGACCATGCCTGAAGAGTATTTCTTCCTCCAGTCACTTGAAAGGGGAGAGCTTCCAGCAGGCTCCACCTGATGGGAAATTAACTCAAGAACAACACAGCTAGCGAGCTTATGCAAATACAATGCATGTCATAAGCAAATTATTGAACAATTAAAAAAAAACACACTGAAAAACAACCCTCCCCACCAGGGGACAGGCGCCAGGAGCCCCTTTACATTTGACCATAGAACCAATGTTGCCCAACAGCACCATGCCCTAAACACAAGGTAACTTTCTACCTAATAACAGGATTAGTTTACACAAGGACATCCGTGCTTCATCAACAAACAGTTCAAAAAGTCTTTAAGCTCATTCTGGGTGAGAGCATCCACAGAAGTTACCCAAGGCCACTCCAGTGCAGTCACACAAAACCCTCCAGTGTAATACGAACCTTTCCACTTGGAAAAAACTTAAATTTTGTTATATTTGTATCACTTGGCAGAATTTTTATACAGTGGTAGCCTTCTCATGTTAGTAGCTTTTTGCAACAGTTAGTGAAATTAGAACTCTGAAACCAACAAACCCAACATGATGGTAACCTGCTACTCTTGCAGGCGTAAGTAACACTAGATGAGTGATACCAGCACAAATAAAGCTGAAGACAAGCTTGAAACTGCCACTACTACAAATCTGTACAACGAAAAGCCACAAGACATCACCTCGAAGCCTCAAACACACAGCTCTGGCAGTCACAACCTAATGTGGTGAAGTGACAGCAAACCAACGCATGGATCACCTGAAACAATTTGAAAGCCATTGAGAGGGACATTTTCCACTTCAGGTTGTAGCAAATTACACTTTTTCACAGCTCCAAACAAACAAAGAAAAAACCCACAGCCTCTTGATACCTCCTTTCTGCCTTGAAAGGAATGCAATGACCCAATGCTGAAGTCAATAATGAAGGCTCCAAGAAGAGCCATAGGAGGTAACTTCTACCAGAAGAAAATCACACAGCGCTCAAAGTTTCATGCACTGCATACAGCTGCACAAGTGTGAAATGAAAGAACAGCAGGTAATAGTATCCCTGAGGTTCTCAACAGAAAGCTCACTACAGACTCATGCGGCTACCTAGATAATACTATTGGAAGTAACAAGAAAAATATTGCGTATCAGGAGCTGTTTTCACATTCACTAGAAAGCAATTTTTGCAAAACTACACAGATCAAGTCTTGCAGTCAGACAGTACATTGCAACTCCGCAGAAAAAAAAAAAAAAAGGAAAAAACTGAAGAGCTGAAACTGAAGTTTCAGCTAACACCACTCAGCACATTTAAAATCTGAAGAGGTACCTGCAATCTCTGACCAAAATATCGAATGTAGTTACTGAACAGTGCCAGCTATCTTTGTAACTCCAAAGGTACCCTCTTTTAGGCAGCACTTCCAGGAAAGCGATGTTTACAGGATACACAGTTTGATAGTTTTACAGAAGTTGCTTCAGAGAAGAGGTAAGACATCCTTACTTCTTGTGCACTTTGACAGCCAGCCCAAGGCACGATCCCTTTAGGGTTGCAAGGCTGCTCCTATTTTCAGATCACAAACAGAAAACATAAGTGACCAGCTACTGACAGGGATGAGCTGTTTACGTGCCTCTCCCAGATTAGCAGCCTTTTTACAATTCACTGAGACTTGTCACTAGGAATTCTGCCTGCCCTGCCAAAAAACATCCTTTGGAAAGCTACTTATTTTTCTGGACTGCCAGTGAACCCATTTAAAATAAAATCAGCTACTTCAAGTAAACCTTTTGCTCCCTGCACACCTACCTTCAGCTGCAGTCCTGCAGGAAGGCGAGGAGGGAAGGAGCTGACAACCGAGACCTAGCCCAGCCTCCCCTGAAGCTAACCAGAAGGAGCCAAGCTACAGCTTCCCAGCTTAAGTCCCGCTGCGAGCCCTTCTCTTTCTCCCCAGTGGCAGGCTCCTTCAGAAAGAGCGCCCAGAGTCGCTCAGACGAGGCTTAGACAGCCACCACCCACAGCACCCTCCACCTAGGCGCACCAGCGGCACGTGCTTGGAAAGCCAAAGGCCTTCCATTAAATTCCCACTTGCTGCTTCAACCCCGAGACACCTCAGCTGTAAATTTACGCTCCCCCAGCCCCACCAGCCAAGAAAATCCAGCTTTTTCTAAACCACATTCAATCACCGCTTTGATTACTTGATTTCCAACACAACCGCTTAACACAACAGCTCCTTAGAACTGCTTTGCCACAGCAGACTGCAGCATAACACAAGAAAGCGAAAAGAAGTCTCCTACTTAGGAAATGATACCTTTCACGTCTGCCTCCTCAAATAACACACCAGCAAGAACCAACTGAATCAGACCTGACTCGTTTTAGAGAACACAACTTACCATAGCTGCTTCCAAACAATGGCAAGTTGTTTATTTTGAAACGAGGGGTGCATGCATCAGATATGTTCCCAATTTTAGTAAAGTTCACTTTAGGAATGCATTGAAATGCAGAATATAGGTAAAAAACAGTAATTATAGATGCAGGGTTTAAATGAGACTTTCAGATCCCAAATCAATAAGTGAACAGCTTAACAGCAAAAATGTTACTGTTGTTTTCAAACATGTAAGTGCTCTCTGTTCCTAAACAAATCTATTTTCACTGAAATACTCAAAACAGAGGGATAGTTTTTAAGGCAGTTACAGGTAAGAGCGAGTTTTAACGGGGATGTTTTAAGCAGGAACTGAATGTCAACTTGAAAGGAACGTGGGTTTTTAAGTTTCTTAGCCTGACTGTTTAGGATGAATCAAACTCCAGAAAATAAAGGACCAGATATTACTAATCCATACAACAACTTTGAAAAGTTTTTCCGTCTAAAGGCATCCTTTTAAAAATGCAATTTTTCTTCTTCAACCCTACTTGAGTCAGTTAAAAGTTACCAAAGCACATTTTGGGACTAAGACAGACCTAAACCAGGCATTATTAGAGACTGACTGTTTAAAAAGTGATCATAGCAAGGTGCGTTGTGTTGTAGACTGGCTGCAAAAGCCTGCTACAGGCAAAAAGTGTTAACAAAATACTGTGAAAGACACACGACAGGTGAGTTAGATACTGATGGGAAACACTTTTACATGACTCGTATAACCATTCTAATATGTTGGGGTCCTATGTTTTCAGATGAAGTACGGACTGTACCGCATGTAAGGTAATTACTTATTTCCCGTAACCCTCACCTGGTACACTGGTACTTGAGTTTTCCTAGATGTCTACCGCAGATTCCTGTACTGAAGATGAAGAAGGGATGAAAGCCCAGTCTGGAGGCAACATCGGCGACAAGTGCAGGCTCTCACTGTCTTAAAAATGATGTTACAACAGAGCTTTGGCTGCCATCTGAAGTTACCTAGCCCCGGACTCCCAGTGATGAGCGCTGTCTTCTATTCTTAAATTGAATACAATTGTATTTGGACAACTGATCTCCTGGGGAAGCCATGAATACTTCCTGTTTCTGGATTTCTCAGGGGAAAATGTGATCGCTCAGATTTCCCAGACAAGCAGGGTAGAGGGCTTGGCAACACTACATGGGTCACATTGAGTTGTTCAGCTTGTAGTACACTACATCTACAAAGCACGTTATTGCACATGACAGATCACTGCCAACCTTTGGAAGTCAATGGTAGTAGATGCAAGAGGAATTCAGCCATGATCAACCCATAATCAACGCTGGTACGGCAGCAACCAGAATCATCCACCACATACCCAGGCCCTCAAGCAGCTGATTCTCTTCACATGTCATTTCACTAACTGAATAATTACGTATCTCAGAAGTCACCCTTTGCATCCTTTCCCTGTTCCAGGGATGTTTGTATACTAACAGGTCTTTGTACCAATGGCTCAGAAACTGACTAGTGTGTGGATGTCGTAGTACCACCATAAGATGTCCAATGTTTAGTTCTAATGCGAGACACCTTGTTTTGCCCAGAGGTGTGGAAGTACATGAATTTCCACGTCAGGAAAGCGTTCAAAGCGCATAATCCCAATTTGCTCTCATGCTACAACAGAACAGAGACAGGCTCAATAAAATGCAAAGGTGCGGGGAAATGCCACATCCCACAAGAACTTTGAAGGAGTTGATTGCATCTTTGCCAATCGCACAAACACCGCACCATGGATTTGTGCAGACTCTGGCCTACAACTTTTATGTTGCACCAGCTGCAGATGTCCGATCACATCTAGGCATTGCAAAGCCGAGGGCCAGCCTTACCCGCAGACATCACTGTCCAGGTGATACTGGCACTGTTTTATTAGCATCACCGTTTCCCAGATTACCTGGATTGCTGTCAGCAGCTTTTTACAACACCACGCACCCACAGTTCTGTCACTAACAGCTTGAGGGGTGCACAGCCCCAGCGAAGGCTGCTGCCTCCTGAAACCCCAACCTTTCTCCAGTAGGCTTCCGCACGAACAGCGGGCACCAGCTCCTCGTATGTCCTGCGCAGGCACAGCCTTTTCGAGCACATGGAGCCAGCAAAGGCATGAAGAAATCTATTGTAGGCAGGACAGAGCAGAGTCAGATAACCTATTATTTCAAATAATTTGGAATAACAGACAACATGCATCTTTTCTGATGAGTATAAAGTTCTCTCTCCCTCCCCCAGCTCCAGGAACTAAACTAAAAACGCAAATACCTGAAGCCCATTTTCACACACTGCTTAATCAGTAAGTCTTATCCAAACTGCTGGAGCCTAGCTGCTCACCAATGCATTTTTGTGCCCAGATGGGGATCTCTGTTTCACAGACTAGCAGCGGGGGCCCCCCATAGCATTGATGCCTTTTCACAGAATACAGGCCCACACTCCTGTTAAGAGTTTTCCTAGACTGCACACACAGCTGAGCTCCATTATTTCAAAATACATTTATATCCATGCAATCTTACAGAGTTACAGTAGGATTCCTATGCAAAAATATAACTGTCCCAGTTGCAAGGTAGTGTACCTTTTATTTATAGCAAACAACAGATGTCCATACCAAGCATCTAAAGAAAATCTGGACATTGCATTGATTCTTGGAGGGGCTGTAAATAACTGACAGATCATAGATGTTTTCTGGGCATAGTTCCAAGATGGCACTACTGTTTCTATTTGAATTCAAAGTGTATTTATTACACTTGAATCCCAAGAGTTTCTGTTTTTATTAAGGGTAGGCATAGGGGATTCCAGGCCAACTCTGCGTTCCACGAGGCAGAGGCTTATTTGATATTATGAGAACATCTAGTTCTTGTCCTTGAGCCACATCTTTCAGCCCCTGGGATCGTTTCCCATCAGCATTTCCACATCTCATCTTTGTGGCTTGCAACTTTCCTACTCGAGGCTTGGTTGCTTTCCTGCCTAAGTAATCAGACAGTTCCAGGATTGTCTACAGATCACCTGAGCTGATTTTGAGTTCTCATGGACCCAAGTCACTTCATGAAGGAGCTCTGTGTATTTGCAAAGGACTCGGCTGATGGCAATGATACAGTACCTCAAAGGAGCCGAAGTGACATTTCCTTACTTTCAAGGGAACTCCACTGCAAAAAGCCACTGAATCCACACGCCAGACCCTCTTCTAGCTTGCTGTGAACTCCCAGTATTCACTGGAGTCAAATTCTTTAAATAGCAAGTTAGAAGTCTGACACATTGCAGCACACAGCTTTGTAAGAACCAGAAGATATGCCAATACCCTGCATTTAGCATTTCTAGAACATTGAGGTAATAAGCTGTTACAGAGATATCTGAAACTTACGGAGTGTTTAATTATAAATCTTAATATTAAATCAAGAGATGCTAAAAACTGAACTGGTGCCTTGAGAGAGTTCTAATAAAAGGCAGTATCATCCCCCTTTAAATGTCTCCTTTAAATAAGAGAATCAGCTCAATCAATCCAGATTACTCTTGCAATGAGACACTTGTCTTCTTGGTATTCACACAGGGACCAGCAGCAGGTTGAATTCCACTTGATTTCCTCAAAATGTACATATTCACCCCTCTGTTGGATGGATTTTCACATATTTCAGAAAGGCAAACAAGGGGCTTAACACTGAATTTTGACACTGATTATCCCCTTGTCCTAACTGGGATGGAGCAAACAAAAATCCTTGCAGAAGACAGCAAAATTTTCATGGAAGTACTAACTCCTGACTACACGGATACTGTGGAAACTGTCACCAAAACCACGTGATATTTGTGAAGTGATGAGGACAGAAGCCATATAAACGTGTTCTGAATACACTTACCCCCTCCAACACGCACCACCAGCTGCCCCAGGAGGACTCCCTCCTGATACACCACCAAGCAGTCGGCGGGACCCACCTTCCAGAGGGCTCCACTCTAGCTACAAAGCATCTGCCACTTGGCAAGCTGCAAGTGAAAGCCTTCAGGAGCTTTGCCAACCAGGACGCTCTGCATTACCCACTTTTTAACCCTGCCTGAACATCCACGCAAGGAACTTAAATTTCCCAGGCAACACCTAGGAGCAGCCAGCACCAACAAACCCATCCCCTCTGCCTCCACCGAACTGGGAGCACGCACTAGAGGCTTGCAAATACGAGCTATAAAATGCAAGTGCCATCATAACATCCAGCTGCTCTTAGCTCACCGACTTACCCCAGCAAGATCACTGAGCTTCATAAGTTCTCAGTCTTAACAGAAACTAGATTTGCTCATTAGTAACAAGGATTTTCCATCTGCCATCATGTTTTCCCTACTTCAGTTTTGACCAGAGCGTATTTCCTTGAGACAAGATCTGCCAGTGGACTTCATTCTAAAGGTGATAGAGATAGCAGCACAGACCTTAATCATCACAATTTGAATAACAAGCAGCTTACCTACACCTCGTGATCTTTTCTGCTTTGTAAATTAAGCAACTTTTTCTTCTCAAATCACCAGAATTTTCAGAGAAGTAGCTTCATGCAAAAAACTTACGACAACAAAAACACAAAGACAAATACTCTAAGTGCCTAGGACAGTACAAATTAATCGTGTTTGATACTCACCAGAAGCTTTGCAACTTACAGCAAGACTTGCATAAACAACTGTAAGATACAATCGTACCCAGTAACTATAGCACAGATTTCTACCAGATGGCATGGCAAATACTTGGTTCTCCAAGAGAACTTGAAAAAGGCTGATATTGCAAACTGCTCAATAACTCAGGAGCGTACCTGCTTTCTCAGTGTCTCTGGGAAAATAATATTGAAATATATTTAGTATTTTTTCAGCTGTCACTTGTGCATGGATGATGTTACTTTTACTGCTGTAAGGGTCCTTTAAATACTGCAAAAGCAACAGAAGTCAGGTTCATGTTGTCTCTCTTTAAGGATTAAAAAAACTTCAACATTCACTACTGAACAGTATATAATAACAGCATTAATTTTACTGAGCATCATATTTCAGTGCTCCAGTATTCAGAGTGCATCTGCTTTTATGTGAAAACCAAAAATATAGAAATCAGCTTTATATCTTCTGCCAAGATTTAAATCATAATTCCCATAAGGCAGTGCCTTCAACGATGTGAAGGCGTTGTTTTGCTAGACACATTCAGTCACAAAAGTAAAACCAAATCCTACAGAGCAGCCGAAATTTCTACCAGTTGCAGCCAAAGACATTTACTCACTATCTTTTAAGTTTGAATTAGTTCCGTGGGTCTGCCACAGCTTTGCTGACCCTTCCTCAAAAAAAATTGACTGGTGTTGCCTCTTGTGAAGAGAGAAGTTTGTAAACAATCCACCCGGATAAGCCTACTAAACAGAAGACACTACTGGGATAAAAAAGGTTGAAACCATCCATCGTTTAGCACCTACAGGTCATCCTACAGCACTAGTATTATGCTTAGACTTCAAGAAATTATCCCTATGCAGAAACTGCAGACTTTGAAGGAAAGTCTCTAGTTTCTTGACATAGTGAAACAAGAACTCTTTGGATAGCCTCCTCCGACACAATCACAATATAAAATACGAACTTTTTTTTAAAAATCAGCACTTCCTTTTATGCCAAAGTGAACGACCCGATGCAAATATGAAAACATCGAATTCCTCCTGCAGTTTTACAACCAAGAAACAACAAATAGAGCAGGACGAGGGAGACAGGAGTGCTGTACTCGAGAGCCCTTGGGCCAGCTTCGGAAGCGGAAGGCGGCAGCGTGCAGATGTCCGCCTGCCCTCGCCTCCGCAGATGACCTTAGAGCTACACAACAAGAGAAACCCGACGAGATCGAGCCCTGTGCCAGCCAGCAGCAGCGCTGGGACACTGCATCAGCTCGCTCCCTGCCTCCCACAGGTGCCTGCTCGCTGGCTGCCCCTCTTCTGCCACCTGCCAGGAAGCACAATTGTGCTTTCCGAACAGTTACTATCAGCCCAGATAAGCTGTAGGCAGCAGCAAACTCGCCAGGGACAGGCCAAAACACACAAGTGAAGACAACTGAGCTGCAAACAGGAGCCACGGACCTGTGCCTGCTGCTGTTTGCCTCTGAGGCAGATGGAGGTGAACCTTTATACAGCAGCTGAGCCTTGCACCAGCTTGCCAGCCCAAAGTAAGGCAGAGGCACGGCACGGACCCAGCCACTGGATGTCTTCAGCAATAGCATCATTAGCAACACTGACCTGAGCCAGACGAACCAGCACTCTAAGGTAACAGCAGCGGACGCTCAGCATCCAGTTGAGTTCTGCGTTTTGCTGTCCCTTCACGAGAGCAGTGCCACAAGGATGATCAGAGGGCTGGCGCACCTCTCCTATAAAGACAGGCTAAGAAAGTTGAGGTTGTTCAGCCTGAAGAAAAGAGAAGGCTCCAGGGAGACCTTATAGTGGCCTTCTGGTACCTAAAGGGGGCCTGCAGGAAAGCTGGGGAGGGAACTGGGTGATCTTTAAGGTCCCTTCCAACCCAACCCCTTCTGTGATGCTACGTCTAACTGTCCTTTCCACGCCTGCCTGTAACCAATGCTGATCTACTCACCCACAGCATTTGAGGGGCAGGGATAGCATAAAGTCCACATGGGCAGACGCAGAAGGGACAGGGAGCTGCATTCAAGAAAAGTTAAGGGAACCAATCAACAACACTCCCCCGTTGTTTTTATGTTCCTTCTCTACTTTTCATCTGTCCAAACCAGTGTCAGGCCCAAAGACACTAAGGCGAGCTATTTCTCATGGCCCTTCAAAACATCATATTACTTCAGTTAACACAGTTTATTTGCCCTATTCAGCTATGACAGAGAAGAACCAGAAATGCAGTCAGTGTTAATAGAAACCTCACCACTCCTTCCCCTCCCCAAGCCTTTAACTATTTTCTCCTGTTAACGGCACAGCCCACCTGTTTCCCCCCACAACAGTAAGCTCAAGTTAACCAAGGGTATAAATCCCTGTTGAAAAGGTGGTCCATGACGCAATACATTTGCAGTTTTGGGAGCATCAGCACAGACCACGCAGTCACCAGAGCTCAGGACAGAGGTATATGTTGGCAGTGCTGCATTCACCGTGCTTGTCTGGTCTTTGCCAGTCCTATAGACTAGTTCACCAAATGCAAAACCTTCTGAAATGCTGCAGAAGTATTTTTGTTAATAAAGAGGGTAACTGGGGATGGGTGCCTCTGTGAGATCACAGAAATTCCCTCCATTTATGAAGATACAGCCCCACCATCCAGTCTAAGAGCTAACGGTATTTAAGGTCAAAACACCACAACCAAAGTTTCAGGGCAGAATCTGTCCTGCTGAAGGCGCATAAAAGACAGTCCGCACTGAAAACATAGTACAGTCAGACGGGCACAGTCTCCCACCTCATGACTGCTGGTACAGGAGATACCCTTAAGGGCAAAGGCGGAAGGCCTTGAGTACACAGCGCTAGTCTAACAGCTGGCCACTCAGCCCCAAACCTGCATTTTGTAGAGGAAAATGATGGAAAACCCTCGTGACTCATGAGCAAGTCTGGGTTCTGTATGCACTGGAGAACTTGCGAAGCTCAGCAATCTTCCTTGGGAAGCTTGGTAAAGTGGTATTTGGCAGAAGGATAATCCATGCTCAGAGAAGTGAAGAGTCGTACCCGGTCATCAGCCACTAACTTCCCCACCTCCTGGCTTTGCTGTGGGTGAGGAAGGGAAAAGTAGAAGCTGAAAAAAGAAAGAACAGCTTAAATCCATGACTTTCAAGAACACTTGCTGCCCCCAAACAACGGGGTCAAACACTGATATCCTGGTTGCCTTTCTTTTCCCCAAACAGCAGCCCTCTACGAGCACAGGAGCAACACCTGCTCCAGACTGCACGAAGTCCACAAGCACTGCAAAACGACTGATAAGAGCACCGCTGGCCACCCTCTCTCAAAACAAGCCAATTCAAACGCCTCCGACTGAAGTTCAGAGGGAGCATACTTTCTGTACGCATTTTTCATAACAGCTTCCACAGGTACCACAGGTTGAATGCCATGGTTTTAAAGCCGGGTGCATTATGCCTTGCCAGTTTTAGTCTGCATGGCTAGATTTTATCATTGATTTGAAACATAAACTTTTCAAGCTTAAGGATTTGGTGTTTTTATTCCACTGTCTTTTCTAAGTAGACCAACACTTGTAATTTTAATGCTATATATCCTGCAGTTAAGTATCTGGACGATTTTTATATGGATTCAATTTTTAATGAGTAATAAAGACAGAGGTAGAACATTAACACCTTATCAAGCAAGAATGCATTTTTTAAGTTGTCCTTAGGATGATTATTTTCAGAAATCTCCCTGATCCATGTGAAATCCAACAACTTCTGTGCTGCTTCTGGAGTATTAAACTCCATACAGTTACTTTCAGTTTACAACGTTGTAGAGCACTGGCACCTCTGAACTTTCAATACAAAGTCTGCTTTCTTCATTTCTTGTCCCAAGAGCAAGGAAAACAAGCTGATGCAATAGAAAGGTAATGCTACTTCTGTTACATCTGCCCACTGTCCCAGTACAAGTCGGATTACATGCAGTATGCCTTGACATAATGAAACCAAGGTAATAGGAAAACAACAACAGAAAAAAGGATTGCTAAGTTGTACTTCCCAAAGTACCAGCAACTCACACACGCATTCACCTGTGTGGAAAGATGTCTAACTGAATGCCAGTACATTCCAGAGTCAAAACATTAGGTAGAAAATCTGAAGATTTGGGGGATCCTACTGTTAAATAACAACAATGTATTTCCATTGTAGTTCATTTCAGAGGAAAGTTGGCAAGGAGTTATACCCATCCTCGACTGCTGACTACCCAGACATTATAGCACAATGCGAGTGCTGGGAAATCCAAAGCAAAACTTACTCAATAAAGACTTTTTTCTTATTACATTAACTTCTTACAATTCCTAGAGAGGCCTGTGTCTTTATCAAAAGACACGTGAGAAAAAAAAAAAAAAAGACGAAAAAGAAACAAAAAAGAGGAAATGCAAATGTGCACCAGCAGCACAGGAATTAATGTACGATCAGTCATCCATTCAGGCAACATCCTACCTGAAAACAATCACAAAAGATGCTCCAACAAAGGAACTGTCCTGGCAGAAAATAATTATAGCAACAATAGCACTAAATGATTACATATCTTGAGATCTCAATACAGTGAGACTAAGACTAGTGGAATCAGTCACTGTATTTAAATGCTTAAAATAAAGTCTGACAGCAATGAGCAGAAGTTTAGAACCAACAGCAGGATCTTCCTCTTAGGAGAAAGCGCAGGTAGGAACACCTGGCTAACCTCTGCTAGCATCCGAAGTCATCTTTATCACCACTACACGGTTCCTACCCCAGTCTTCTCTTTGCTGCTGTAGGAAGCACGCCCACAAACGTGGTGCTTCTCTAAAGTCTGCATTTCCCACGTACGCTTATAGAAAGAAAAGCGTTTCAGACTTCTTCAGTGCACACCTTACGCAGAGTAATGCTTTGCTTCAATAAAGGTTCATAGTGGCCTTCTTGGACATTATAGCGAAAACAATTCCTCCAAAACAGCTTGCTTAGAGTAGAAGTAGTAGGATTTGCATTTTCAGTGTGGGTTATTTTTACAGTTGTTGACACAAGTTCACGCTTCACGTTATTCATTCACCTCAACCATCTTTTTCAAGTCACAAATCACGATAACTTGCCCACACAGCGTGCGGAGCAAGAGACCTGACCAAAAAACATCTAATTAACGACAATAAAAAAACGCCTTACGCGGAGACTTCCTGCAGCCACCAGGCACCTCAAACGCCGCAGGCACCCTATCGCCCCCTGACTTCAGCCGCTTACGACCCCACCGCCCCCCAGGACGGGCGAATCCCCCCGCTCCCGCGCACTGCAGGCGGACAAGCAACTCGCCCCGAACTTCTGGCACACCCGCGAACTTATCTCGCGTTCCTCCGGCTCACGCAGCTGTCAGCTGCTCCTGGGCGCCTGCGGAGACCCCGAGCAAAGCGCCGGGGCTCCCGCTCTGGCCACGGGCACGGCCGCGCACTCCTCCCCCGAGCCCACGCGTCCCTCCGAGGCCGGCCCGGGGGTGCCCGGGCAGAGCGCCCGGCAAACAAACGGCCCCGGCCCCCGCAACTCCGCCGGCCGCCCCCCCGCTCACCTGGGGGCAGCTGGAAGTTGGCCGGCAGCTGGATGGTGGCCGTGGGCGGCCCCTTGGGCGCCACC
>VXAA01000383.1:948897-967052 GCA_013399115.1 Anseranas semipalmata
CGAGGCCCCGCTCCCCGCCGCGTCACGGGGCGCGGCCGGCGCTGAGGGGAAAGTCGGCGGTGAGACGGTGCCGCCCTCGGGGCTCGGGGTGCCCCGGCCGCGGCCTGTGCCCGCCGCGGGGCCGTGTCTGCGCAAGCCCCGGGGCACCGCAGGGGGCAGCGGCGCTTCCCCTCGGCAGCGGAGGGAGCTCCGGGGAGCGCGATGGAGTTCCCCTTGCCCCGGCGGCAGAGGGCCGGGCGCCTGGCTGCCCTCGCGGTCCTTAGCGACGGAGCCAACACGCGCCCTGAGAACGGTGTTAGAAAGGCTAGGGGATGTTTCTCCCTGCTTTGGTAGGGATGTCAGCGTGACCTTGAACCATTTGAGGGCTGAATTTCAATAGGTGTTGAGGCATGCCTGTGCACGTGCTCCTCTTTGCCCATAAAACTGAAGGAGCGTTGCTCATCTGCCCAAGGTGAGTGCAGCACGACTGCCAAAATCAAGGCCTGGTGTACAAGTTGTTACAGTGGTACAAAAGGCACAAAAAGTGTTAGGAGAGCAAAAAGTAAGTTTCGTTTTAACGCCTCTTACATTGCTTATCCTTTTCAACCACATTTTCAGGTAGAAATGTGTTCAAGGAGTAATGATTAGTTGAGGATACGGTGGAAATTGTGTGAAATGTGAATAGAATGCAAAAGCAATACAGCTCTCCTCCATGCCCTCATAGATAGCTCTATACACTGCTGCTTACAGGTTTGTCACACTGCAGGAGGAAGAGAAACACTCCTCTTCTTGACCATTTCCACCACGACCTTGCTCATTTCCAGTATTACTGCTTTAAAAATGCTGTCAGCAGCGGCTGAAACAGCTACAGAGCAGGAATCACTTGAGATGAGAATTACAAGCAGGTGGCCACGGCTTAACTTCTGGCAAGGTCACAGCACAGGTAGCCACACCCTCCCAAACCTCTCCGTTACAGACAGCAACGGGCTCGAGGACACGTCGCAGGGGCTAGCTGAGTAAGTGCCTTGATTTTTATATGCATATTGAGCTCATTCTAATGTGCTTTCGCCACTTTTGTTACTCCAGTAGCTGTAACAGATTGCAGAAGGCACTGCTATTCCACCTTCATTTGCAACATACCAGCTAAGAGAAACGGTGCCAGAGATGCATATTCCTAAATCCAGGAGCCTAACAGAACCACTTAGGATCCAAATACAGTGCTTGCTCTCTTGCACAGCATCCTCTCACCCTCATCTCCACAGCTCTCCTTTCCCTTGCCTCAGGCATTATCCTACCCTTCCAGAACAAACTCGGTCCAAAATCCCAGAGAGGCAGCAGCAATGGTTAGTTTCAAAGTACAAGAGCAGCCTAGAAAGACTCTGGAAGAGGAGGCCATGGGGTACGGCAGGGAGGAGGCAGTCTCTGCACCCCTTTCAGATCTGCCAAGTCTGAGCAAATTAAAATCACAATTACTTACACATATGAGCCTGTGTTACGTGCCCAAGGTAACAACCAGGGTATGGCCTACCTCCCACGTACCAAAGGGTGCTCAGAGAACCGAAGGTGGGGAAACTCCTGTTCCAGCAAAGAACAGTGACTGGTGACAGAAGGAGTTGGATGCCCAGGAAGGCACGCTGGCCACAGGACAAGCTCTGCTCCTCTGGCACTTCAGGGAAGAATGGAGTTGGCTCATTACTTAAGACCAATTTTTCTCTTCTTGGGGCCATTCAACTTCTGAAGGGATCTTTGAGACCACTATGAGAGTGCTCAGGAGGGAAAGCATATCTGGAAGAGAAAAAGAAACAGCTGAAGTAAAAGAGTATGCAGTAAAATGTGAAAGACAACACAGGAGAAGATACAGCACAATGATAATAAACAGGAAAAAACAAACACTGAACAAAGCCCAGAAGATTTAGAAATATACGTCTTAAAAATAATTTAAAAAAATACTGGGCTAAGTTAAAGTGCCATAAGCATCCTCTCCAAACAAAGCAGGTGCATGCATTATTCTGTGAAACTGCACAGGAAATAAAAGGAAGAGTTCTTTCTCCACACTGCAAAAATGCATTATAATAAAGGACCTCGTATTCCAAAATTCCTGTCCAGACAACAGGCCTTAACTCTTTCAAAGACAGACCTTTATAAAGTCCTTAGATCTGAAGGCAGTTTCACATCCAACACCTTGTTTTAGTTTCCTTCAACCCTATAATATCCATCTAATATGCTTCAGGGTTTTTAATCTGTCAGTAATCCTCTTTACAAAAGTTTTATTTTCTCTCTGATTGATAAATCATCAATTAAATACAAGCAGCAAATTAGCTGGAATGAGAAACTTGTAATATTTGCCTTAAGCTTTTCTTAAATGACAGAGACTTGGCAGCACTATAGAATTAACTTATGCATGTAACTGCAACACGAAGGAAAGAAATATGTGTGAAGATTTAATCTCATTAGTTAAAATAGACAATTTTAATGGGAAAAATGAAAAGGTCATAACTAGGTTTACCATGAAGTGTGTTAAATAGTAACAAAGAACATGAGCTATTCAGGAAAAGCTGCTGAAAGAAGTGAGACACTGTAGATAAGAGTAACAAAAATCAGGGAAGAGAAAATTTCACACCCCAAAAAAAAAAAAAAAAAAAAAGAGAGAGAGAGAGAATGAGTTAAATGGAAATGAAGAAATAGAAGATATGACCAAAAAGATTAAACAATGGGAACACATTTGCAAACGTGAGTTTATTTACTAATGAAAATGGCCAAGTAAAATCACTACTGACTGTTTAATATCCTCAGTAACCACGCCTCTACATTAAGTTTGTGATTTGAGTAGACTTTTTAAAATTTATAGTTGCTGTCACAATCTGCCCTGTTTTTTCTTGACTGATGATCTTTTATGGAGGAGCCTGTTAGTTTTTGGACATTCAGGCTGACAGATGCCAAACCAAATATTGCACTTACATAAGTCAAATTCTTTGTTCCGTGAGGTACAATACACTGCAGCTTTAGACCTTGTAAAACATTCAAAAGTACAACAGGAAGGTAGAACAAAAGAATTAGGCATATACTTTTATATTGTTCTAAACTATAAAGCTTGCTTGGCTATACTGAGCTACTAATAATGAGTGAGCTTGCTGAACACAGAGCTTAGCCATAAGATGAGCCACATTAGACAGAAGAAAGCCTACCTGGATGTGCAGCTGCTGGTCTGGGGAACCCAGAGCTATGTTATGAAACCACAGAAGTGATCCGATGCAGTGTGAAGGTCAGGGAAGCACATGCATCTCACAGTCTAGGTTTTAAATGAGGAAAATAGATCAGAAAACTAAACAGAAGGAGAGGAGAGAGGAAGAGAGCAGAGGAGCCCGGAAGGCCAACTATGTCCTGGGTTGCATTAAAAACGGGGTGGCCAGCAGGGAGAGGGAGGTGATCGTCCCGCTCTACTCTGCTCTGGTGAGACCCCACCTGGAATACTGCGTGCAGGCCTGGGGCCCCCAGCACAAGAAGGATGTGGGGCTCTTGGAACGGGTCCAGAGGAGGGCCACTAAGATGATCAGAGGGCTGGAGCACCTCTCCTATGAAGAAAGGTTGAGGGAACTGGGCTTGTTTAGCTTGGAGAAGAGAAGGCTCCAGGGAGACCTCATTGCGGCCTTCCAGTACCTGAAGGGAGCGTATAAACAGGAGGGGGAACGCCTGTTTACACGTGTTGATAGTGATAGGACAAGGGGGAATGGTTTCAAACTAAGACAGGGGAGATTTAGGTTGGATATTAGGAGGAATTTTTTCACTCAGAGGGTGGTGAGGCACTGGAACAGGTTGCCCAGAGAGGTTGTGGATGCCCCATCCCTGGAGGCATTCAAGGCCAGGCTGGATGTGGCGCTGGGCAGCCTGCTCTAGTAGTTGGCAACCCTGCCCAGAGCAGGGGAGTTGAAACTAGATGATCTTTAAGGTCCTTTTCAACCCAGGCCATTCTATGATTCTATGAATGAGCACAAGCAATAGAAATGGGTACCTGAAAATATGCAGAAGCAAGAAATAGGTACAGTTAAAATGCCTCTGAAAAAAGGATTCACAGTATTAAAGGCTTAGTTATAGGGCAGAAATATATACTTAATGGAACGCTGAGATAGATCAATGTTATTGTTCTTTTACTAAGCCTTACCTCTGTAAGAATTATATAACTGTATTAAAAAAGTCATACAGGATACCACTTGCTTTCTGGTCAAATTCAGAAAGAGAAAGTTTCCGTCAGCTCCTGGAAAACATGTTCAAGCTTTTTTCTGGCACATAACATGCGCAAGCAAGAAAGAAGAATAGGTGAATATATGCCTCTTTGCACAGCATAGGGTGAACAAGCTTATTAGGTTTAGCACAACCGTAGCTCCACCAGGTTTCAGGAAAACTACAGAGCTCAGCTTAGGAAGAAACAAGTTCATTCAGGAACTATAGGCACTGTAGACAATTACTGCCTGTTAGAATGTCAAAAACATTGTAACAGCCATCACAACTGTTCTGTGACTTAGGTCTTTTTCTTCTTTTTCTTTTTAGATTCTTTTTCCCTTCTGTATTTCTGAAACTTGCATTTCAACATCTTTTGCACTAAGCAAAGACACACAGCAAACCAGTAGCTACATTGCCGAGGAGCATCCTAGCCAAGATAAGACTGAGCAAAAGCCACAACACAAACTACTCCAGTGATATCTGAACTCCAGGCGCAGACAGATCAAAATTGGCATTGGTGTTCACCTTTATCCTTAAGCAGAGACTGGAATTCTGTTGTAGCAGATAGGATGTCTTCCTGGTCTTTCATGCTGTGCCCTGCTATTAAACAAGTTCAGATGTCAGTTGGAACTATACTCCACTAGGTACCTTCCAAAATTTAAAAACACATACCATATTTAATTGTATCAATCAACATTTTGTAAGTACACAACAGTTATGCTACCTATTAGAAATTTTTATTTCTAAAAGAAAACAGAACACTCAAGAATTAACATTCTGGTGAGTATTCCAACTTTGCTGGGAAAATAAGTCTATAGCACAAAGTTATTTTTTCTATAGAATAAAAAAAGAAAAAAAAAAAGGAAAAAAAAAAACCACCACTGATTAGAATAAGGACATAGCAAATCAGTTTTATCAGAGCACATCATGAATTCTCCTTCAAATGACAAGTTTGTGTCCTTCTTTTCCTGGATTCTCAGAAGTATCATGTTGTAGAAAACTATTGCTGGAGTGCTGCATTCATTTATTGTCCACCTCCCTAGGCTTGAATATTGTCTTGGATTAAGCAGGTGCATATTTTTTAGCTGAACTGCTGGCCTTCCACTGGCAATTCGTAATTTGATTCACCCTTAGCATGCACAATGCACAAAAGCATGGAAATACCCGATTTCTGAATCTGAACTGTGATATTGCTTCCTCCTTGTAGTTCCATGGATGTTTCAGACAAGTTGGTTTACTTGATCAAAAATAAAAAAAGAAGACCTGGACTTAGCTTTTTAATTCTTTTGATGAATAATAAAAAAAAATGAGTTTTTTTTTTCTTCTCTCTTCCTCTTCATGTTCTCCCCTGACGCTTCTCATATTTGAAGGGACAGGGAGGGATTAGTAGCTCATTTTAAACTTTGGGCAAATGGCAAAGCTGAAAAAATAGGCTAATGTCAAAAGCATTAGTGCAGAGCAAATTAATTGTTTAACTTCTTCATTGTTTGGAAAAATGTGTTTACTTACTGCTCCTTCCCCCTTTTTCTTCTATGCTATTTTCCTAAACATCAAAATCACAGTCACTAACTGTACTATTTTACGATGAAATTTATAACAGAATGCACACTGGATCTCAAAGCACACTCGTTGAAATTTGTTACTCATGCTGAAGGCCTAGAGACAGGAAACCCTAGGTACCTGTATTTAGGTCAGGTAAATTTGAATCCACACCTTCTCTCCTGGGGATTGCCTTTTGTACAGCTAATCCACACCTGAGAGTTACTGGGGAAAGAAGCATGATGAGCTTTAACAATGAACATGGTTTCAAAGATTATGTTTTTTTACGTCTTCCACTGACTAGCACAGAATCACAGAAGGGTTGAGGCCGGAAAGGACCTCTGGAGGTCACCTGGCCCAACCCCCTGCTCCAGCAGGGCCATCTGGAGCTGTTTGCCCAGGACCATGTCCTGGCAGCTTTTGAAGTTCTCCAAGGAGGGAGATCCACAGCCTCTCTGGGCAACCTGTGCAGTGCTCGGTCACCCGCACAGCACAGAAGTGCTTCCTGATGTTCAGAGGGAAGTTCCTGTGTTCCAGTTTGTGCCCATTGCCTCTTGTCCTGGCACTGGGCACCACTGAAAAGAGCCTGTCTCCATCTTTGCACTGTCCCTTCAGGTATCTATAGACGTTGATGAGATCCGCCTGAGCCTCCTCTTCTCCAGGCTGAACAGTCCCAGCTCTCTCAGCCTCTCCTCATAGGAGAGGAGGTCCAGGCCCCTCATCACCTCTGTGGTCTTCATTCGACTCTCTCCAGGAGCTCCAGGTCTCTGTTGCACTGGGGAGCCCAGAACTGGACCCAGCACCACTCCAGGCGTGGCCTCACCAGTACTGCTGGCAGTACTTTGCCTAATGCAGCCCAGGATACCATTAGCTTTCTCTGCTGCAAGGGCACATTGCTGGCTAATATGCGTTTCTCTTAAATAGTCAAAATATTTTGTCTGTCAAGACTCATCTCTAGAGCTGGACTTCTTTAAGATACAGCAGAAATAGTTACAAGCTACAACATTAATCTTATTTGAGACTGATAACATTGTTTGGTAGCTTAATAAAGTCCTAGATAGCTCAGCTCAGTAATTTATGTTTTCTCTTTTTTCACATACTGTAGTAAGTATTGAGAATATAGCTGTTCAAAAAAAAAAAAAAAAAAAAAAAAAGAGAGAAAGGAAAAGAAAAAGAAAATACTGCATTCTGATCATACTTTTAATGTGAATTTTTGTATATACTTTAAAGCCTGTATTTTCCACTTGCAAGGGAAACAGAAGCTATTAAACTATGAAAGGACCACAGCATATCGGAAATACTGTAGTCATGCTTGGTACAGGATAAAACATTCTTAGGACTTTCATCAGTTTCAAAAATAATGATAATGTCTTATAACCAATGCAAATAGCATGTTGCCATACTCCTTCCTACACTGCTTTTTGCATGAAATGTTCCCAACAGTGTCTCACACTATTATAAATTAGCAGCAATCACTATAGCTCCAAGCACTATCAATCTACAGAGACACTACAAAAGTTACCTGACATTGTACCACCAGATGGTAGGGGAGATTTCATACATCAGATTGAATGCACAGGTGTCACCTGGAATAATTTCTGTGAGATTTTGTATAAAGTTTTATACTCATTTCCTATCAAGTCATTAACACATACCTGTGGTGGCTTGTTTCTCCTTATTATAGGAAGTTCAATGTTTTTTTCCCACCAGATTTCACAGCGCATTGTACAATGAAATCATTAAAACAGGTATGTTTACCAAACATTTTACGTTTTCATAAAGGAAAGAAACCCAAGCTTTTCTTGAAGCATTTATCATATGCTTTGATACTGGATCACTTACTTCTAGCAAAGATGATTGCTGATTTGATGGTGTCATCTTGAGCTTTCTTTTCCAAAAAAAACTCATACAGTTTTAGCATCGCATTGGCCTGTGGAGAACAGAAAGGAAGTTACACGTCTCACCTCAACATGAACTAATTTACCTGCTGTAATCAATCTCAGGAAGGCTTGTATACATTTCATACTGGGATTCCCCGAATATCACTATGCAATATGCAGTTCAGAAATTGCCTCTCTGCCAGGCAAGATTTCCCCTCACTACTTCTACTGGGAATCTGATAATGTTTCAAGATTTGATCTTATATTTATGTTCCCAGATACTCTATCAGAACAGCAGTTCTCAACTTTTTCATGCCACACATTTTTTTCTTTACATAAACTACACTAGCAACTCTGTGTTTGCTAAAACTTCTTCTGACACAGAGCTAAGGGAGGGACATAAATTTCAAAACCCTTTAACACTGTCCTGTGAGCAACAGTTGAAGAAACTCAGAGTCTGTCTATGAGAGAAGCATTCTGAGTAAGCAGGATGTAGAATACTTCACTAACCAATGTAGATCTGCATTCAGCATTTTACAAACAACCTTTTTTTTTTTTTTGTAAAAAGCTAAGAATTTCTATTTTGAAAAACTACCAAAGTTAGGTACCTATTTCTTTACATTTGATAGAAAAAGAAAAAACAAAGGCATTAACAGGGTTTCCCCCAAATGGAGGAAAAAAAAAAAACTTTTTTTTCTGTTTCACTGACATCTAAATTACTATCAGAGCTTCCTGGTGAATTAAAGAGTGTCCATGTGGTTTGGTGTGCAAGACTGGCTTCTACTGCTGAAGCTGTAGTCTTTTATTGCAATATCTAGTGAATAAATATTTGTAGCGATTCAAGGATTATCTTCCCCTCTCTGAAATTTAGTTAAAAAAAATTAGCATAATAAGAATAGTAAAACCCTAGCATTTGTTCTTTTAAAAGAAAAGCAGAAGGTGGGCAGAAGTTTCATCTGGGTTTACTGAGGAGCTGATTACAACCATCTCCACCCGTGCCATGACTTTGTCAACCAATCTATTCCTGTTGGCCCAACGGCCAACACACCACTGCCAGTCCTGTGGTCAAGGTTCCATCAACATTTTCTCAAATTATAACACGAATGGCAAGAATGGCGCTTTGCATTGTTTACAGTGAAACAAGTACATTGAGAAGGGATCTTTTTCATGTTTACAACACCATCATTAGTAAAACAGTTGTCAGATTCTGTAAGTCCTCAGCTTGTCAGGGGCTCGTTGCTTGATCTTTAATGTCTGTCTGTATGCCCCAGAATTCTTGCCCAGCTCGCTCAAAAAGTCCTTTGAAGTGTTATGGTAGCTCATGAGTGCAGTGGTCTGTGTTTTGGTCTGAGTTCATTAGAGATGAAAGAAATCCACAGGACAGGGGAAAAGCAGATGGTGGCTAGGACTTCTCTGCTTTCTGGCTCTTGGGAATCAAGCAGAGAACATGAGCTGTAATCCAATTAACTGCACCCTTGAGGCAAAAAAGAGAGAATAAGAAGCAACTACAGGCAGGTCCCAGCAGGACAGGGAACCAAAAAGAAAGCGTGATGGGCATATCACACAACAGAACAATAGAAGACTGCAAAGCAAAAACACTACCGCTTGCATCAGTAAGTTAACTCTGCTACTCTACCCTTGCCTTCAGAAAAATAACAACAACAATAATAATAATAAATATATATATGCAAGAAGAAAGAAAGGAGGAAAGAAGGAATTAGGACTTCTCCTTACCTTCTGCCTGTAACCTCCAAGGAGATAATGGTAACAGCAGGAATAGCTAATACCTGACATATTGAAGGTATTGTGGGGCAAGTTACTTTTTATATCAATGTTTCTTAAATGGAGACAATACAAAGTGTTTATTTACTTGCCAATACTAGCAGCTACATTAAAGCTATCAATGGCATTAAGATGTGTTAGGAAAGGACAAAAATATCAAATTGATAAAACTAGCATTTACAGTATCAACACCGTAATGAGAAAAAATGTATGTATTAAGACTCTCTACTTGGAAACAAAGATAGGCCAATACAGAAGTGATATTCACAATTCAACTTTCTCTTTGGATTTTTTATTCCATCAGTAGCCAAAGATAGCGAGAAATTCATGACACACAGAGAAACATATGTATAACTAGTATAAGACTTTAAAGGATCATTACGTCCTTTGGTCCTTTGCCTCAAAGCATATGTGATCTTTGATTTTGCTTTCACTAAGGCACATATACTTATATGTTTGGGGGAGTTTTAATCCATTCTGCAGAAGAATTGCTCTGATTTACAAATAACCAAAGCATGGAAGGTATTACAATATGCTGGCTTACTGTCTTTCTCCCTCCTCTTCTCCTACTAAATGCAGAAGATACATGGTAAGATGGTATCTTACCATCAAAGAGAATTAAGCGAAGCCATTCTGTTTAGTAAAGGTGGACACTGCTCCTGTCTGTGCTGGAGAGATCAATCCACTGCAGCAGCTAAAGTGCAGTCACCTTAGCTGTACTTATGCCAGAAAAGATGTCGGTGCACGGGCCCAGACACTGGAACTGGATTATCTCTGTTGCTATGAAGATCTGTGGCATCCTTTGGTTCAGCCTAATTAGTGCTCTCCCAGACAATTCCTGAGCAGCATTCAGGAACAGCACATGTTGGGAATGGTCAGCCAGGATACAGCTAGTCCATTTTGGAGACAAGGAGAAACTGGTAGAAAGATGTTCTTGGGGACAGAAATTGACCTTTGGCAGTCTTGTTCACTAATGAAGATGTACCACATGAGCTCATGCACTGTAAGAGCCTTCAGCAACCAGTAGGCACAAAGCCAGCGGTGAAATTAATCCAGTAATTTAAAGTGGTAAATAGCCAAGCACAAAGTACAGACTGCAGTCCTGTGCAACCAGTTCTTCAGCCAGAGTACTTCCTCAACCCTGCCTCAATCTGTCTTCCTTTAATAATAATAAATAAAATAGATACTCTTGGTCATTGCTTCCATGATCAAGCAACATATTCAACAGTTTCCCTGCAGTTGGACTGGAAACCTAAGTATATTCACCCAGATTAGTTCTCTCACTACTGCTTCCAGTGGCACAGCTGCAACACCAGTTTTAGTTTAATCAAACACTACACACAAGGGAACCCACACCATATGTGTCCCAGTCCAGCCTGAGTCAATTATAAAGCCCATGATCAAGAGCAAGTCAAAATCCACTAGCACAAAACCTCTTGTAATGTCTTAGTTGCTGTTTGTGTCCCTTTAAATACAGTTAATATGAGAGTTTTCAATACCTACAAAGAAAAGTTTCTATAAAAAGCAACAAGTGAACAAAAGAACCGTAAAGGTACCCAAGGCAAATTTCAGATGTAATCTACTTATTGTTTGCTGTATGAACAGGCTGCCATTTCTTGAAACAAGTACCAAACCTTTGTAAAGCTTTCACATCTATTCATGTACCTTTGCTGTAGCTTATTATAAATGTGTTTCCAAAACCAAGTACACTTTCATAGTTCACTCAACTTGAATTTTCTTTCTAATCCTGCTGGTGTTTCGTTCAGCATTCAACATCCAACTTTCAAGAAATGCACCAACTATGCAAACACTTTTATTGCATAGAAGTGATTGTTCTAATGGTCCATATATGCAGTAGGTACATACTAGAAATATATATACACACACACACATTAAGTTGACACTTACCTTCCAAAACAGTTAGGTACCCAACGAATCTATCTGGTACAGCCCAGGACTCCCACTGCCATCAAAACCCACTATCAAGACAAATATACCAAAAGGTCTACAGCCATCGCTTTGTGCCCAGCACTGTGAAGAGGCCAACCAGCATTGGCATCCCAGAAAATTAAGAATTTTACTGCCCCAGTACACAGGAAAAACACAAGACTGAAAAGGCTGGATACAGGCATTCACCACAGAGCTACTCATTTCTGATATACCAACAGATTATTTTTGACCTTCAGAGATCAGGTCACAGTCAGCATTCCAGTTGTGCCATTCCACTCAAGGCACACTGAAATAACTAGGGAAGAACTGGTTTCATAGTGAACTACGCATTGCCTGTTAAAATCACACAGACTACAGAAATTAAGGCTTAATCAGATTATCCTTTAACATGATCCCAGGCACGGCTGTGAACGGATTCAAAGGCACATCTCAGGTGGTTGTGATCAATCAGCCCACTTACAGGTGGTATGCTAGTCTTCAACATTTGAAATTAAGAATCTGTATCTGCTAGTTTTCCTTTCAGTTTGGCCATTCACACTGCTCTCTTCTGAAAGATATCTTATTGTTTTTTTTTTCTTTTTAAGTTTACAGTTTTAGCTCACCTCTTTTATACAGTATTATTGTTTGGTGTCTCTCTGCATTATTATTTCCAAATTACACAAGAAAGTTAGTCACCAGATCTATATACAAGGAACACATATGTTTGCTGATGCTCCTTAAAATAAAAGAGCTGATAATAGTAATTATTTTATTGCGAAAAACAGTTGTTTTTCTCAAGGGATACTCACATTTTTAAAGAAGTAATGCAAACAGAACTTAACCTGACTTCCTCTTTTTACACATAAAAATAGAAGCGACTGGTTTGTTTTCGATGCTAAGGACCATCTGAAGCTTTTACACAAAAGTCTAAAAATGTTGACCTGCTTACCTGCTACAGTTGCAATGCCATGTAAGATGTATTCAACTGATTCTGGACCCTCAAGAGCCAGTTTATGGTGCTGTTAATCACTACTCTGGCATCAGTAATCAGGTCTGCATAAGCATAATGCTAAAGAAATCACAATGACTCTTTCGTTAGCTAACAACAAATTAATATTCAAGAAGGAGCAAACTATTGCAACAATTTCTTTAAGTCAGAAACTGCTGAAAAAGCAATGTAGGTGAAGACAGAAACACAAATTTAAAACAGCACACACACACAACTTTCCTATTCTAACTGAGAAACAGCAATTTGAAATACATTTCAGGCCATAAAAGTTTTTTTTAAGTTTGCTGAAAGTTAACTTAGAGAATTAAATATGGATTTAGACCCTCCAAAAACACATTAAAAGTAGCCAGTTCCCTACCGTACCACAGGTCATGGCTGTGGTATTGTACCACTACCTCTACCCCAAAGCACCAGGAAATTGGGGTGACAGCACCATTACAGTGCGTAAGAAGAGAGGGTTGCTGAGTTACATCCTTATTCTTCTTCATTACAAGCTACTGTAGAAAATCCAAGGCATAATTTCACATTACAACTTTCCTGACAGTAAAGCCAGTTGAATAGGTTTCTGATTTCCCAATTTCCCAGTCAGTTATCCACTCACCAGCATAGTTCTTCATCCTCCCATTCTGCTGCAAATCCACTTGCTTGTGAGGCCAATGAAAATACCCAGCTTCCAAAAGTGAAAGATGCATGTTTTTTGAAAAGTTGGTTCATTTTCCTGAGCCAGTTGTTAAAAACAGCTGAAAATTTCTTCTAGCACTTGGAATCCCCTTACTGGGAGCAGCTTGGTCAGTATCAGCGAACCTAAGACCACACCACTATCAAAAAAGGAGATTCCCCCCTCTCCTGACCCTCGCTGCATCTCCTCTTTCTCTGTCTGTGCCAGACAAGCTGCTCTGCAGCTGTTAACTCAGACCAGTGTGTTGACCCAACTCAAAACTGATTTTTTTTTTTTTCTGAGAATCATAGAATCATAGAATCATAGAACGGCATGGGTTGAAAAGGACCTTAAAGATCATCTAGTTTCAACCCCCCTGCTCTGGGCAGGGTTGCCAACTACTAGAGCAGGCTGCCCAGCGCCACATCCAGCCTGGCCTTGAATGCCTCCAGGGATGGGGCATCCACAACCTCTCTGGGCAACCCGTTCCAGTGCCTCACCACCCTCTGAGTGAAAAAATTCCTCCAATATCCAACCTAAATCTCCCCTGTCTTAGTTTTCATCCCTTTTGAAAGCAAGCTAAGAGGACAGTTTCACATCCTGACAGCACATCCTAATTGGAGGTCACCACAAAAAGCAGCAGTCTGTTCTTCCCAGCCACTTCCATATATACATTCCTGCAACTTCCCTTGAACTGGATTTAACAGTCATACAACTTTGTGGCAACTCACCAAGAAAAGAATTCACTTCTTTGATGAATCGGTGAGTTTAGGACTATTTTCTTCAGCAGCAGCTTGCATGCACAGTATGTTAGGTGTAACATCAAACTGCAGTCTCAGTGGGTGATAGTAATGGTATGACCACCAAAAAAAAGTAGAGTTCCCAACTTCTTCCTTCACTCCCCCTTACCCTCGCAGAGTTATGGAGCTCATACAACTGCATATTGAATCAATTCAACAAGCAAATGAAGAGGGCTTTTTTTCCTGTGAGGTTACTGAGTTGAGTCAGCTCACAAGGAGTTGAAGTATCAGAAGCAGCACGAGGGAGGAGATGAAAGTGCCTAGCACAGAGAGAGACAGGAGGAAGAAGTGGCACCATGCAGGAGTGCACACTCGTACGAGAGTTCAGACTGATCTAAATTAGTGCTGCTTCTGTGGCTTTTCTCTGCGGATTGCTCGTCCTTTCCCTGTGTGTGCTGGCTCTCACCTGGCCTGGGTGAGACACTGCAGGAAACCTTTTCTTCCTGGCTTATGTCTGCTGGCCGGGCTCCCAGCCTGGCTTACCATGCCTCAGCCAGGCAGCAAAACCAGCCCAAATGTGACAGCGGAGGAGCATAGCCTTTGTCTCATAGTGGCAACTAGCCACAACCAGTCAGTTTAGAGGTCACATCAGGATGAGATGTACGCTCCAGGCAGCTTTGCTAACCAATTTGCTGAGTTTCCATGCAGTCTCCCCTTCATTCAATCCTCATCTGAAGAAAGATATTTGGGGAGGCAAATGTTCATGAGGGTTAGTTCATATATGGTGCAGGGGTCTCATAAAAGAGAAGGTCATGTCCAGAGGTGGTTCCTCAGGCAGAGGAGGAGGATAGCAGCACAGATTCAAGCCCAGAGTTCTCTCCCAACTCTCCAGGAATATTTCCGATATCATCCTGTTTTGTTCTGCTGAATTCATTCTCTGGGTTTGCCTTTCTCCACCCCTTCAGTCTTCTTATTGCAGTTGCAACCAGTCAAGAGCAGCTTATGTTATCCAAGGGGCTTATCCCTGCTGATGACATGCAAATAGAACAGTGTAATATGATTAAAAATAAAAATAAAAAGATATCAACAAGTTTTAAAGATCAAAATATTTCCCACTGGCCCTATAAGAATCCTTCTGCTATATTCAAATCGGTTATGTAGGAACTCAAGCTTTCATTTCCTAATACCAAGCTCCCAAACCACCATGCCTGTCTCCACAATGTTTATCATAAATGCAGCCTTTAAAGGCCTTTTTCATACCCACAACAGAACATATCATGGAGTAATAACACTAGGAACAATACCTGCAAAGCCAAACAGACATGATCGTCAAGTGTATAAATTTTCCTTACAGTTCTTCCCTCCTGAAAGTTGGTGACAGATGTTTTTCTGTGCACCCAACACAGCTGTATACAGTCCTAAAATTCCAAACTGCTAGATAAGAATAAAGAAAGTGTTCTTATTTCCAATATTAACTTAATTTATATTATGCAGAGGAGATGTTATAATACACTAAGCCTTTTTACAATGACATGGACAAACAGCTCTGTGAAGGCTGTGTCATCCTCCCCAAACAACAAATAGTAATGTCTGACATCTGTTAGGAAGGAAAGATGGTACAGTGTGGTAAACATCACAGCAAAAAGTTTCAAACTTGTAAAATTTGTGGTTTCCACATACAGTACAGAGAGGCAGCCCCTGAACAAAATGCTTACAACCAAAGTAGAAGACAAAGGAAATAAGGTGGTTACAGACACATGGGCCCAGGGAGATAGCAAGACAACACAGATCGATGCGATAAGCAGTATTCTCAGTATACTAGCTGTTTATAATTGCAATCATGGCTAAGCTGACCTAAAAGCTAACTTCTGCCAAAGAAGGGTGATTTTGCTCCTCTTTTCTGCCCCAATAATTGCCTTCATTTGCTTTGACATTGAAACTCATCTGCTCCCAATTTGTGTAATTCAGTGGGCAGAAAACTACTTGTATAGAAAAGCAATTGTTTTTCTGCTAATTTAGCTTCCTTAACCACCTCACTACAAAACCAGATGAGTAACAGTGATGGCACAGGAAACAAAGTGGGAACATGTGGGCACAAGTGAGTGTAGAGGAGGCTGAAGGAAAAACATGGCTTTTGATAACAGCTACCTGTGAGGTTTACTTAGCTATATGGTAATGCCAGACTGCAACTTAAATGCTGTCACTGGTTTCAAAGGTATTTCAGTGGGGAAAAGTCTTGAAGGTAGACGATGATGTACTGTGGACACACATGAGAAGCTACTTCCAATATATACTGGTAGAAGGAAAGAAACATGAAGACTGCTGCTTTGAAAACTTCCAAGAAAGATTAATGGAGAGGATGCTGGAGTCAGCATCCTAAGAGCTGATAAGAACTTTGTTTCTTTAGTGGTTGGTGTGAACCTCAATATTTCCCCTCATAAAACTTTTTTCCTAGAAGACATAAATCAATGAATGTTGAAAAGGAAAGAAAATTTTGACCAGTGTTTTGTCGTATCTGACAATAGGATGAAGAAAATAAATAATGTGAGTGATCGGTGATAACTAAATTAGGATTTTGAGCTGAAACTCTCAAGCTTGACTGAGATAGCACATAAGCATCCCTTCCTTTGCTTTCTCAAAATCTTGCTAAAAGATTCTCTCCTACCACCACTGAGGAACTGATGAACAACAGGACTTACGGGAACACGAGGAGTCCTTTCCTTGCAGAAATTTATCTTCTGATCCAGCACTCAAGAAATAAAAGCTCTTTGAGTACCCTACATACAAAACTCATCCCTTTTTTACATGACCTCCTTGTGATAAATATTACCTGTATCACTTGCTTAAGACCAAAGCCTTGCTACATTACAAACAATGTTAAACTCCTCACCATTGCTATTTTATATAGAATACACACAGGGTAAAATATTGCATAAATAAATACAGAAAACTGTAGATTATTTTGAAAGATATCAGCTGGTATCTTTGGTCATTTAGGAAAAATGCAGACTGTGGTTTCATATTGTAAAATGTTTTCTCTTAAAAAAATCCAAACCAACAGGTGCCTACAATCTAGCCATCAATTCTACTTGTTTTAGAGCTCATATAACTTCCATTTTAAATAGGCCAGAAAAAGTTTCCACAGGCAATTTCTTGTTACATTTTCAATCCATTACAATATTTCTCCTCTGTTCTAGCCCTATAATGCAATATTTTGCTCACAAAGTGTTTTTTTTTTTTTTTTTTTTAATGACAATAAACACTCATCTGCTTCTCTTCACCAGATTCAACCACTGTCTCTTCCACTTGGCTCTCCTGGTCATAATTTCTGATGAATTTCCATCTTTTGTTTCCTATTCTCAGAGAGCAAAATTACCTCTACCCTTGATTCATGGGTTATAATTTATTGTCCGTGCAAGTGTCTAGCTAATTTTTCAAGTTGATACTGATCAAACACTATAAGACAGTCTGGGAAAGACAAACATCAACCAAAAATAAAATCTGTATTTAAAATTTTCAATAAATGTATACTTTCAATAAATATATAAACCCTGAATCCTACAAACCAGAATTGTTCCAAACTGAATTATTCCTGCTAGCTAAATCAACAATGTAAAACTACGCATCACATATGGCAGACTCAAGACCCACTTGGAATGAGTAAGAAAGAACAGTGTGTAGGAAACTGCATAACGAACTTGTGTGAGCTGCAGTATTTTATTCCTGCAAAAATATGTGCATAATAATAGCCAAACTGTGAATGTATTTAGAAAGTTACGCAAAATAACATTTTACCATTATCAGAAGATTAGTGGTCTTTAATAATAATGTTTAGATTATTTTATTGAACAAAAGACTCCTTTTCAATGCTATAGAATCAACACAAGAGAGGCACAGGTATTATTATGGCCCACATTCCCATCAGCAAGGCTTCTAATTAGTCTTTTAATCTACAATTTTTCTTACTGATATCCAGAGCAAACTGAACTTGATTTTCCGACTGATTCAACAGTAAGATAAATTGCTATTTCACTTGCAAAAGAATATACAGCAGTTATGGAATAACATTGAGATACTTTTCTATAGTATCATCTTAGACTAGAGTCATGCTTTAAAATTTCATGCAGAATAAAAGGAAAAGATGGGGAGTGATAAAAGGCATTGCTACATCCTTAAAGCACAATAAATATTACAGATCAACACAGATTCTATATTTTTTCTGGTTTTGTATGTTGCTTAGAGAAAATTACAGTCAATTCATGTCTGTAGGGTAGTTCAAAGGGCATTTACCTCTTTCTGGCACACATCCCTCATGTATTGGGTTTATAATGACAAGGATTTGGTAGCAGGGGGGCTGCAGGGGTGGCCTCTGTGAGCAGAGCCCAGCAGCTGCCCCATGTCAGATCTAAGCCAGCTCCAGC
>VXAA01000383.1:977237-1084320 GCA_013399115.1 Anseranas semipalmata
GGGGCTCGCCCTTCTTCCCGGCCCGCCCCCGGGAGCGGAAGGCGGGCATGGTCGGAGCCCGGGACGGGGGCTGCGGCCGAGCCCGTTTGGGCTTCTGGGGACGGAGCGAGCGCGGTGACTCGCGGCGGCCGCGAAAGGGAAGCGCGCGCGGGGTCCGCAGTGACCCCCCGTAACCCGCTGCCCCCGTGTGCCGGGCTGGGCTGGCGGAGGTGAGGGGGCGCGGTCGAGTGGGGTGGTAACGCGGTGGCGTTGGGAAACTTAATTGTAGGCTCTCGCTGTCGTCGGCCTAAATCGTGACCTGAAATCTCCTTCACACGCGGCGGCGAGCCGCTTGCGTGGGAGCCTTTCAGGTAAAGCCAGCTTCTGACTGAGTGAAGAGCGAGGGTGTCAACAAGGGAGGTGTTGCGGGGTCCGGCAGAGGAGACCCCAGAGCTGCGGTGCAGGCCTCCGCAGGGGCGTAGCAGAAGCCAGCGCTTCGGGAGTGAAGGTGGAAAACACGTGCCCACTGGGTGGGAAGCTGCCTGAAGGTAGTCAGGAGAGGCCACAGGCCACGGGGGTGCATGCGGAGAATGTAGGCGATTAAGATTTTCTTGTGCTGTAGTCAAACCACTGATTTGATGGTTGTGCGCTGGCAAAACCCTAGTGTAGCGAAAGCTGGAGAATCTTTGTAATGTACATAAATTGTCAGAAGCCCTGGAGGTGTCTTCATCCAGCTGGACACTAGATTCTCTTGTGGTGGTAGGTGTTTATAACTTCTTCAAAAAACTATTTCAATTCCTATCAGCAACAGCTTGATCAAAATTGCATAAAGCAGTGCCTGCAGTCCTGTCTAGGATACAGTTGTATTCCTTCTTGTTTGCTTTCCTCCTGGCCTTATTCTTTTTTCCTTTTTTCCTTCTGCAAAGAAGTCCAGCTTACACGGCAACAGTGGAGAATGCAGCCACCAAACTGGCAGTTCCAAGGCCTACCTGTGCGCTAAGCTTTAAGTATATGCTTCTTTCCTCCAGAAGGTGGGAGGCTTTCTGAGGAGTCCTCATTCAAGGCTTCCCTTGCAAGTGCTCTCTGTAGTAGACTTCGGTATAAAAGATACTAGCTGCGTTTCCCCTATTTTTTTTCTAGTGAAGATGGCCACTGTGTTCCTTATAAAACTGATGTTAGTACACGTGAATTGTGTCAGTGTAGGAGTGTGTTCGTGATCTTTCCAAGAGTACACAAGTACAGTTCTGCCTAGTTTCTGGAGTTCAGAAACTCAGGATGTCGTGGTTCTGTCTGTGTTTCCTGCTTAAGGACAGTGTTTCCAGGTCCAGCAATTTCAGGCAAGAACAATTGCTTACTGATTATTCCAGTCAGCTGCAGTGAATTACTGGTTTGAATTTAGGAAGTCTCGGCTGGTTGGTTTATTCTTACCTGGGTATAAGTCCTGAGTGGACTGCATAAGGTTTCTGACCTACTTCATAGTAGAGATGGGTTAGTTTAAAGGAAAAAAGTGTCAGTACTTACTTCTTTTTTCCATAGAATTCGTTTAGGTTGGATTCCTAGGGAAATGGAGGTGATGGAAGCGCAAACACTGCAATTACCTTGTAGAGTCGAGAACCTTCTGGCCAATCTCAACCATGTTTGGAAGAAGGGTAGAGTCTTCAAGATGATTAAGGTCCTGTTGGTTTTGTGAAATTCAGTAGCTGGGTAGGGTAAAGATCTGAACCATCCTTCCACTGAGAGGAAGCAAAGGAAAAAATCAATGCAAAATTTTCCATTTTGTAGTAAATTTTCCATCTAGCTGAGCACACATGGGTGACTTGGCTGGTGGCTCGGATTAGCCATGGTTCTACAGCCTCTTGTCTCATCAGAGAGCAGGTGAGCGGTTAAGAAAAGGCATGGGTGGGAGGATGTGCAGCTCTAGGAAACCAGGCTGTGTTTTTTTCCTGTTTATTATTAAATGTTTTTAATTTGTGAACTTCTTGTAGAAAGCCATGAGATCTGCAATTTCCACAGTTCTAGGGCTTTTTTTTCTTTTGGCCAGAAAAGAATTTCCTGTGTGTTTATATTCCTGGACACTTCTGAAGTCTTGCATGTCTGTTGTGCCGGTTAAACTGCACTGTATAAAAATTCCGTATAATTAGAAATTCTTAATGTAAACATGGCCAGCTTTCCAATGCATTTCCTTGAAACAAGTTTGTATGGTAAGCTCAGTTTCTATCAATAACCTTTTAATTCCCTTTTATTACTGAATCTGTGGACAACTGTGGGCTTTAGTGTGTGTGGGGGGAAATTGGGGCATACATTTTTAAGTTTCTTGGTAGAGATTAAATGAAGAAACTGAAAACTTTGAAAACTTCCTATAAACTTTTTGTAGATCAAGCGTAGGTATTTGAATGGGGAACTGTACAAATGTAACTATAATTGTTACTTGAAACCCTTAAACTGAAAGCTATAAAACTAAGGGGGAAGGTCAACAGAGTGTTCTATAAGTAATTGATTAAAATAGAGCTTTCTGGAATGCTATTTTTTTTCCTAAAAAAAGAAAAGCTCTGAGAAGAGGAGCAAGACTCAAACCTATCATCAGTTTCTTTCCATAAAGAACGTTAAACTTACTTCACGCTTCTTTTTCGTTTCAGATGTTGGATGAAAATAACCACCTTATTCAGTGCATAATGGACTATCAGAACAAAGGAAAGACATCTGAATGCTCTCAGTAAGACATTAATCCAAATCCTGTGGACAGGATGAATTTCTATCTAGATCACAATTGTTGTTTGTTTAGCTCACCTTGAAGGAGAATTATGCTGGGAAGAGTATTGCTGCAGATACTGCACTTTTTTCTTTGCCATATGACTATCACTTCTATCATTGAAATGTTGCAAATTGACTACTGCAAGTTGATAGTATGATGGTGCTTATAAAAATGTATAACGGAGATGATCTTCTGTATCATAGTTACACTTTGAGAAGGAGGTATTCTTGTCCAAGAACAAACAAGATTTATCTTAAATGTCTGGCTTGCTAGAATATCCCCTGCAGACCTGTTGCCTAATGGGGTTTCTGGAGAGTGATCAGGGAGACAGCTGTGGAAGGAGGAAATTTTCCCATTTCTTGGACAAATATTCCATCATGTGATGACAGATGGGGTATCACAGTATGGCTCTCGAGGCCCTTCAGACTGGCGGTCTGGGGGGAAGATGGGGTTGTAAATGGGAGGTGTTTCTGCTTTAAGGGAATGCTTTTGTTGATATGAGTAGGGTGTAGCACGGTTACTATATTAAGCTGTATGCAAGCCTGTAGTTACATATTTGTACTCTGTTCTTGCTTTCAAGGTTATTCTTGTGACTGTCAGCTAGATGTTGAGCCTTTGGAATGTGGTTCTGTAGCAGAAAAAACGATTCCATAGCAAACTTCCAAAGCTCAGAGTCCCGATGAAATGTTTGCACTGTTCTTGGTCATGATTCGTATTATCACGATTCATATTAACATGATACTTTGCATCTGGGGACATAGTAAAAGGAGCTCTCATCCCTAGTGTTTCTGATGGAAGTTACACCAAACAGCCATGCTCGTACTCTAAATGTCTCCTCGTGACTTAGTTTGAGGCAGGAAGTGAAACAGCTGAGAACAGTATCACCATGTTTTAGATTTTCATTAGCAAGACAGGAATTGTAGAGAGCAAACAGGCACAGATTTGGCAGAGAAACTGGAGAAGGTTGGGCAAAAGGGAAGTGTGGTGAAAAGTTGTAGGATTCCTAATAATGGTGCTCTTGTAAGTCTCTTGAATATTGTTTTACATGGGTAACTTTCTTTACATGTGTAGATTTAAAGTAAATTCTAACATTGTCTTCATTACTTAAGGTCTGTTTTTCTTTGTTCGTTTTGGTAGATACCAGCAGATGCTGCATACAAACTTGGTTTACCTAGCCACTATAGCTGACTCCAACCAGAACATGCAGTCTCTACTACCAGCAGTAAGTACAAAATAGTGTAAACCTAAGGGAATTTCATTTGGGTTACTGGTGTGGGTTAAAAAAAGGTGTTTGAGGTACTGACCAAACATCTAGTTTACAGTTCACTGTACAGTGAATACAAGATGGAATGTCTCTTCATGCCATATCTGGAGTCTGATAATCTGACTGCTTAGGCCAAGCTCACAATCTGGCTAGTTTAATTGAAGACTGGTATTCTGGGATTAAACATGCAGTGCACACAGCTTGTCTGGCTTGCCTTATAGGTAGTCTTCAGTCTTTCTTAACTGAGAAGCCTCCTGGTGTGGCTTCTCGTCAGCTCCTATAACAGTAGTCTGTTTTTAACCCTACGTTAGGGAAAGGTTGGGAGTTTGGGGGATTTTTACTTATTTGTTTGTGTTTTGCTGGAATATCATCCATTCTTTAGCCTTCGTGGAATGAGGTTGGGTGAATGTCTGCTTTGCAGTATTCTAGGCAAGTCTCTTAAATTCTTTGCCTCTCTCCTTTATCAGAAAGTGACCTTTTTTCATGGTGAATAGTGATAATATGTAAGAAATAAGGTCACACGGGCTTGTCTTGAAACACTGCATAGCTTTACAAATGAAGCATTTGTTGGATAATACTTGCCTTTTGTTTAATTCGTAGTTTCTCTGAATCTGTATTTCTGAACTCTTTATTTTGTAAGATACCACCAATTTTTCCCTCCTTTCCATTGTTTATGGAACGATAAGGAAAGATACAACAAACATTAATGTAGCATGCTATCTTTTTTGTGTGTGTTAATTGGAAAGCTTGGGGAGTTCATTGTGAGTAACACAAAGAAGTTCTTGGGTTTTTTTGGTAGTAAGACTTTTCTTGAATTAATATAGTCTTGATTCATTTTTGTAATGTGAAGCTAAAAAGAATGTCTATAAAACAGCCATTCCTAGATACTAGTTCTCACCAACTGAAATTGAATTACTTTTTCTTTGGTCTCTGGAGAAGTGTTCTCCAATCATTGCTACTAGCGAAGCATCTTTTCAAGTTGGTGCCTAGAGGACTATAGAAACAGTGCTTCATTACGTCCAACCTGTTGTGCCTGTAGAGGCTTCTCTTTTTATAAATCCAAGCTTGTAGCTGTGGGGGAAGGGGAAGGGAAAGAAACCTTTAAGAGGGTTGTGTGTATTACTCAACTAATATGTTTTTGGAGACTTACTTCATATCCTGGTTCTGATGACAACTGGAAATGAATTTGACCTTATTGTAGTCCCTGGTGCACAGCCCTGTTCTTACAGTTGAGTGTGGTGACATTCTCTTAAGAAAAAATGAAGGTAGGGCAAGGAAAGACTTTTGCAGATCAGGACTGAAGTACATTTCTGATCTTGAATGTAAGGAATATTCCTGTAGTAGTGACAAAATAGTATAATATTTTTTTCTCGTTTGGATAACTCTGTGGGGAGTACAAAGGTAGCTTCTTAGTTTTCCTTCTGAAATAAAATACAAAATGAAATTTAGATGTTCAGTCTTACTGATGTGTAGACATACTGACCGGCTAAGTCAAATCTTTGAAGATTTGCCTGAGATGTGGTAACTTAATCAGATGAGAATGACTTTTTGTTGAAGCTTTTGGAAAATCATTCTTTAAACGGTTGCTATCTTCCCAATGAATTTTAGCCAGACAAATTTGGGAACATGTGAGCTACAGCTTTTTCAGTATAAGATAAACTTCTTCAGACTTGCTTCATTGGTTTTCCACTTAAGCTTCCTCAAGTCTTAAGCTGACTTGGAAGTATTGGGTTTCAGTTCACCACACTTCTGTGCCAGCTGTTGAACAGTCTGACTAAATTCAAGGGTTGTGGCTGGCAACAGTGAAATATGGAGCAAGATACTGGGTGTGTAAACACCTACTGTTCTTTTTAATAGTAGAATACATAGTTTATGATATACAGGAAGCTACTGCAACGGTAATAACAAGAGGGCTAGAGTCTGGATAGCTTCTAATGTTAGATTGTAACCAATTATTCATATTTGGAAGATTGTTCTCTTAGTAAACTATAATTTTGTTGTTTGAATTTTATCTTGTTCTCATTTTTATCAAATAAATGCACTCAGGAAATTTCAGAACTTAACTATTACTTTCTATAAAATATGTTGTGTGACAAAATTAAGGTGAAAAGAGGATGCTGCTGTTAAGATAGCATTTGCACTGAGCAACAGACCTAAATGATCAGGTTCATGGAGATTTTTAATAATTGAGTACAAGTCCTTTCAGCTTATAACTTCATTTTATCCTCTCACAGTAGTCACTATGCTTAACACTTCATACTGTTGAGGAAAAATGCTTGTACTATGCTCTTTTTCACGGTTTCTGTTTGGATTATTTAAGGTAGTTACTGCTTCCTGTCTTTTGTATTGGACATGTGTTGGATTTTAAATAAAAATGAAAAAAAAAGTCAGCTTCTGTGCCCCTTGTCCATGTCTCTCAGAATCCACTATTCTAATCAAATGACCGTACGTACTTTCTGAAGTGAGTTTGATATTGCTTGCAGGGAACAAGATAAATCTTATGCTAAGCAAAAGTATAGTGAACCAACTGTGCTGTGCAGAGAAATGCTTTGCTGAAGGGCTTGGAAGTGAGGAAAAGGTGAAGTACGTGAAGTAAGCATTGCAGGCTGTGGGTGAAGAGAGCTAGAAAGACTTGAAGCTGCAATGTCATACCAAAGTTCCGTATGCATCGTAAATGTTGAATATTAAATCAAGACTCCTGTGATAAGAGGCCTTCCTTCACATCAGAAGACAGAAGAAATGTAAAGTTAATCTCCTTGAGTTCACCAGTCTCAGCAGTGTGAACAGCAGTGTTGCTAAGGGTAGGGCTATTTTGGCACATCTTCTGAACAGGATGGGAGCAGTGGCTAAGTCTGCAGTTGATGCAACTTCTTGCTGCCTCTTACTGAGTTATGACAGGTGTTTTCCTGGACAGCAGTGGGAAGTTTATTTACCCACCACCATATGGGGTCAGCTTCCCACAAAGGGCTTATGTATGTGAGACACACATCACACTTGTATTTGATTTCCATTGGTCTACTCTTAAGGGAGGCAACAGCAAAATACCAGTCTCCTTGAACTGTAGAGATCAAAGATGCAATTAAAGATGATTGCTGGGACTTCCAAGACAACCCTCCAAAAATAGTAGTGTGCATAGAAGTAGCGTGTGGATGTGTTCCTAACTACATGGTACCTCAAACTGCAAAGTGGGCATCTCACCCTCTCCAACCTTTATTTTATGTTTTCTTGAGAGAAAGTTTTAGTGGCATTAAAAACTTACTGCCAACTATTGAATGAAAATAAACTTACCTGCTCAGGTCTTCTACCTTCCCCATGCTGCTTCTTTTTAGTAAGTATTTATAAGAAAAACAACTCATGGCCATCATGTTTCTGGAGGAAATAGAGGGGAATTTTTGTCTTGCACTTGAATGTGTTCATTTTGGCATTTTTATAACAGGCAAGCATGGAGGTTTGCAGGAATTATTTGATGGGGAACTTTTTCTTTTAAACATAGAAAAAGTTATTCTTCAGAGTTTCTTCTATGCAGTGCAGCTTGCCTTCTGCCAGTACGCAGAGCACTTGATTTCAGTATGTATTTCAAGAATGATGAAAATAAAGGGTTGTGATTATTACTCATTTCTATAACATACCAACTTTCTTATAAAAGTGCCAGTTTATTCTACTAGCAAGCTAAATTCTGTATGTGAAGTGACTTGCAAGAAAACTCATTGAGGTGCAGAAAAATGTATACATCCATTAAATTATTTTTCTTAATTTCATAATATTGGAAAGGTTATTAATAAAGATATTAATGAAGTGATTTTTTTCTTGCTTGAGAAATTTCTCTCAAAAGTAAAGCTTTTGATAGGACTTGTGCGATCCCTTAATCTTTATTCTTTACAACATAGTCTCCTTCTTGTTATAGAGTCCATGTCATTATAGTTATAAAACACTTCTAATATAAAATGGTGATTGGTTTTTATAAACACCCAATATCAACAAAAACTGAAATACTTGTTACTTCCAAAGTACTGGATTCAAGAGGTTAAAAAAAAAAAAAAAAACATTAAAACAACATTACTAGCACCTGAGTAAAACTCTTCCTTGAGTTTCTTATTGGCAGAGAGTTTGTTTTGTTTTTTCAATAGCTACAGAGTTCAGGTGGCTGAATAAGAATATTCAGTGTAAGAATGGTTGTTCTCGTATCTTAAATGCACTTCAGTACTTTTCAAATAGGTACTGTTCAATCTATACTTCTAATGTACTTCTGACATTATTAGCTTACAGAAACAACTTTGGGTCATAGGAACTGAAAAATGTATTCTTTCTTAAGTGTCCTTCATTCTGAATATAAAATTGTTTAAATGCTAATTGAAAAAAGCAAGATGGCATTCAGCAAATCCAAATATGACTCAATTTCAATAGCTTAAAATAAAATTTGCAGATATAACTCTTGTTACCAAGGATGAGAGGAATCCCGAATTAATGAAATTCACGTACAATTACATAGTAAATGCTTGGGAAAGTCTGGTCTCTGATACTACAGGGGAAAGTCTGTTAGCATTATCTGCTTTCCTGATGATCACAGCTGGCATCAGTCTTCAAACCTCTGGCTTAATTCTTTATATAGTGAAGAATAGGGTGAATGTTGATTAAATTATTTTTAAAACAGATACAGAAAGCAGGGTATATTATTCCATATTAGCCTTTCAGAACGCAAGTCCATGCCAAACTTAAGTTCAACTGTAAACTAAATTAATAGAGAACAGGGCATAAAAGAAGGGCTGAATGTTTCCTGTCATAAGGCAAGTGAGCTAGTAGTCAGACGTAGAGCATGAATTTTGAAGAATAATTGCTCCAATTAAATGTTTGATAAACAGTTTTCAAAAATTATAATAATTTCTAGAAGACTTTTTGAAAGGCAAACGCTCAATAGGAGGTGATGACAGGAACACAAAACAAGTTAATATATCTGAGAAAAGGAGGAATGGTGTTGGCATTCACACCCACCACGTTATGCAGGTACACTCCAAGGAGGATTTCTGTTGCTGTCAGCGATTGTGCTCTTTAAAACAAGAAATTTGGACGTTTCTGTTTAGTGTGGAGTTTCATGGTAGAGTAACTTAAACAAAAGAGCAATTTTCCAGCTGCTTTTGAATGAGAAGCAAGTGGAGCAGCTCTGTTTGGGACAGGTAAAAGAAATTAAGCTTCATGTTTGTGTATTGTTACTAGAAATTATCAAGCTAGTGCAAATCCTTAATTGATAAAAGCTAACCTATTTGTGTCTGCAGCCTCCCCAGAGAGCATTGGTTCTTGCATTATTTCTTCCTCCAATTCTTTTTTTTACTCTACTTTTTTATTTGCTCTGTTTTGTGAGCCAGAGACACAAGGGGTAATACGCATTGGTAGTACTGAACACAGACTATCTTTGTTGCTAAGGAATGAGAAATTTGGGACATTTAGATTCATTTTTTAGTACCACAATTCTAATAATTCAGCATTATCACTGTGTTTGAGTGATGTCAGAGACTAAGCACTTTAATGAAATGGTAAAGAAGATTTTTCCTGAAGTTGTATGGTATTATGGGTCTGTTAGAGATGAGATGTAATTCTTTATTGCTGTCAGTAGCCTACTTCTTTGGTATGACTGTACTAATCAGTCATAAAAGCAATGCACCATGATCTAGCTGTGTAAGTCCTTACAGAGAGGTCTAGTGTGTCTGTATCAATTAATTCTTTGCTCCACGGCCAGCGCATGGTCTTCTATATCTGTTTTCTTTGCTTGAGGCTTGGGGTGCTATTAGACTTGACCTCTGAATGAACGCTGATTGCCTACACGTTCATCATATGTAAAAATGAGGTTATGGAATATTAACCAAAAGAACTAGTTTTACAAATAACTAGCCAGATTTTGTTTATTTACTTATGTATTTTAAGCAGAACATGGAAGAAGACATGTCACGAGGAAACTGAGCAAATTCTCTTTGTGAGAAGGAAATCTTGTAAAACTGTCGGTAATACAAGTTTTTTAGAAAATTTAAGGGCAAAACTGATTTCCTATAGTGTGGGTTTAGTGAGTTGCTCCTGACCTAGTCTTTTGTTGAGTCTTTGCAACAACACCAATCCTCACGTTGCTTTGTATCTTTTGGGGCCAGTACAGTCATCCTGCTTTAGCAACAGTGAATTAGATATGATGCATTTTTAAAAGAATTTTCGGATTGTGGACCCTCAGTCTACCCACGTGTGTTGTAATCTTATAATAAAAATGGCTTTTCCAGGTTGTTTGTGTTGCTCCAGAGAGGCTTATAAGTGTTGGAAAGAAGTTTGGCTGTTTGACAAGTTTCCCATTCCCTTTCCCTGGTTAAGCTGACATAACCAGTGCTGTACTCTCGTCAGCTGCAGTTCTGCTGCGTGATGTTTTACTGTTTCTGTAGGATGAACCAATCTGGAGAATCAGTCCGGGTTAATGGGGGGAGAGGTGGATATTCTCATTCTGGGTTAGTTCAGATTAACTGCAGGGCTGTGTGAATAGCTACGTTGGCAAGACTGAAAGGGTAGTATTGGGAAGTGGCAAGCAGCTGCAGGGAGCTGTTTAAGCCAGCACTTTGACTAAAAGAAATTCTTATCAGAACACGGGATTTTAAGATGTTACCATGTTCGGGGTGAGTTCATGGACCACAAGCTTACTGCACTTGAAATAAGAGAATCAGTCTAACTTCTGTAAGCGACGTTGCATGTATTGCTAATCAAGTGTGTCCACATGGGGAGCTAGTGCACTGCATGCAAGAAAGTACTTACATTGCCTACTAATTTCTGTGGCTGTTTTAGAAATCACTAAAAAATAACAGCCAATTCGATTAAGGATTACGCTCCAAAATGTAATTCTTTTGTGCTTGAAGCTGTGATTTGCCTCTCTTCAGTACAGTATCTGTACAATACGTTTCTGTTTCAGCCCTAGACAGTTTGCTGAGAGCAGTACCAGGCGCTCTGGTAACATCGATATAATTTGTACAGATGCATCTGCAAGTCCTTTTGACTGTACCATTTTGCTTTTCCCCAATGAAATGTGCATCGGCTTCTGCAGGATTCTTTGTGCCTTAATTGAGTTTGCTTAAGGCCTTCTAGATGGAATAGAAGTGGAATTTTTCTTTGAGGTTATTAAATGCAAGCAAAACCTGTAAATGTTGGACCAGGTATTAAAGCATCTTAAAAGCCAAAGAGGCAGTATATAAATGGTTGTGGAACAGAAAGCTCCCGCTTCTGAAGACTGATATGAACTGCATTTTATGGGGGAGCTATAGAGTACCTCTTAATTTGTGTAGTTCCTTTAGCTGAGCGTTCCCCAAGTTAATGGCCACAGTTAATTTATTCCTAGTCTCTCACAATAAAATAATCTGAATTTGTACCAGATTATTTAACTTGTGACTTAAATAATTTCTAGTTATATCAAGAGTTAAGAATTCTGTATGATTACTCTTAAGTATCAGAAGAGCTATTGCTGTATAGACATTAAGTAATGCAGGGTTACATTTTCTGGTTGTTAAAATGGTGTTAAGGAATATTTGTACAGTGAAATACTTTTCTACAGTCATTTATACAGTTTGAAACAACTAAAGATTCCCGTTTCCTCTTTGAACAAAATGCTTAGTTACTATATTATAAAATACTGTAACATTTTGTTCAAATATTAGGTCAGAGTTTTTCTGATTATTGAAAATACAGATGCAAATCAAGACTTAGGAGATCTGATTGTTGTTGTAAAGTTAGAATTCCTTACTGCTGGTGTCACAACTGGTACTTCCAATAATGATAGCACAAATTACATTTGTAATTAACTTTACAATTTAGACACCATTGTAAATGTTTTTCCCATAGGAATCTCCCCTCCCCACAAGGATACACTTTCTGAGAATTTATATAACTTGTTTATTTTTTTCATTTAAGATAATCTCAGTACAAGAATAGCCTGCACCTGGTAGAAGTCACAACCCAATTAAATAAATCCTGGCACTTTCAAATCTCAGAAAGGTATTCCTTTATGATCTTATTTCCCACTCTGACACCTCAGTAAGTGCTCTGCGGGTGCCATCACCACCTATCAACAGGGTACTGTTCTCTGAGACTGGGACAGGTGCTGTGATATTAGCAGTGTGGTATTAGCAGGGCAGGATACCTCCTGGGATGGGATATTTTGCTCTGTAGAAAAAGGTATTTGAGAACTGAAAACAAAGATGATTGATTAAATCCCGAGTTAGAGCTTCTCTTAGAAAGATTAGAAGGCTTTTATGTTTGCACTGCATGTAGTTTTTAATTGTTATTCTGAGAGAATTCAAGAAACTTGTATTTGTAGTAGTGTACTTTAAATATCTATTGCTGTGTGTATTGATTAGCAATACTTAGTTTTAGCATGCTGAACAGTATTTCTTGTCTCTTACATTTTTGCTGCTTTAAGAATTTTGACTACGGAGTTGGTATTCCACCTCAGTTTGCATAACAATAAATTTTCCATAAACAAATCTTTCAGCCTGGTATTGATGGTAAGAAAAATCTGATAATTTGATGTAGGGCAGGGAAGAGATGATAGATAAAAGTTCCAGATGTACAGTTCCACCATAACAGATTTTTACTGTTTCCTGTCTTGCATTTGATCTATTTTATTTCTTATTGTTACAAGTTTTATGCTTTCAAATAACTTCTGGGATTTGTAGGATTTTGCTGAAAATCGTCAGTAAAAATCTAAAGTTTATTTTTCTTGCTTTTTTCTTTTTTTTTTTTTAACTTATGATTGCAGGCAAGTTTCATTCTTTATCTAGTTTAGCTTTCCAGAGTTAGGCAAAACGGTTTATAATTTTTTTCATGCTCTGATAAATTTTAAATGTTCATAGTGGCTATAATTGTAATCTGTGTGTTTGTGGAAGTGAGCCAAAAATTAGTGTTAGCAAGCGAAGCTATGTCTAACACTTACCTTACTTCTAATTCTTTAATTTACTTCTTACTGATAGTAAAATATTTAACATTTTCTACTTTGTAACTGGAATAAAATTAGCAGATATTTTAATTTCCATTCATTTCTGTCACTTATCCAGCAAAATAAGGAAAGTAGCCTTTCCTCTGGTTCTGTCTAACCACATGTGGCTGTAATCTCATCCAAATGACCGAATGTCTAGGATTCATGTTGATTCACTTTGCTTTCACAAAGGGTGTGAGTTTTCTTTTTTTCCTTTTTATCTTTTTTCAAATTTTAAGTATTTGTTTTTTGAGTATTATGTGGTCACTTTATATTTTAAAAAGTCTTTATCATGCCTAGTGCGTATTACCTGGGATAGTCAATTTCCTTAACTTTTGTAAAGAACAAAAAAAATCTAAATGACCCAGGTTTACGTTCTTTTAATTAAAGGTGATTTAAAATAAGTTTATTACCTCTAGAAGTATGGAATAACTATGATAGAAATAGGGAAATTGCCATTTTAAAACAAATTTTTTGTGTTTTCTTCTGTCTGCGGCCAGTAGAAAAATGCTCTGGAGGAATTTCACTGGGGAATAATTATATCTGCAGGAGATGCTTCTTTTTAATTACTATCGGGTAGTGATTGGTTTATGACCCTGACATAAAAGCTTATAACATGCTTAAAAATATTCTGTATAATATAACTCTGTTTCTATTGCATATATGTATGTGTAATTATCTCCAAATCCTATTTAAACCTTGTTCTCGTGTCTTGTGTTGATGAATTCCTCAGGTTTATGTGATTTATATGGTGTCTTATATGTTTAATGTTATTCCTCAATTTATTGACTGTTCTCCTGGGGTTTTCTTTGCTGTTAAAGCATAAATTGGATGATATACTTTTTCTGTGGATCATACATTAAATTGTATTTCTGTCATATCCTCTTATGTTCATTTCCTTTCTATGTTAAAAAGAAAAAATCTGTCCTTTTCAACTTGTTTTGGGTAAAAGACGTTCAAAATCTTTAATCACTGGTTGCCTGTCTTTGGAGTCCTTCTGCTTTTACAGTATCTTTTTGTGATTGCTTTCCCCAAACCAAACATGTATCACAATCACAAATACCGTGGCATTTTATTTCTTGTGTTGTGTACCTCACTGTTATATCAAGCACTGCAGACTTGTAGCTTGGAGAACAGGGTTCAGAAATCTGAGAGCCTTGTGATTCCTAGAATCAGTCCTACTACTTTTTATTAAAAGGGCACAGCGTTCGCTACGTTCTAGTTATCTTATGGGGTAGTTTATATTAATGAAAGATTGTATTTATTAGCAGCTTGGACCTTTTTCTTAACATTATTTTCAAGAATGTCAAATGGATTCACACAGGTCTTTGGGGCATTTCCATATCCAGACTGCTCTTGCTAAATTATTATTGGGTAGTACCTTTTGGGGTGCTTTTAATTACTCCCTCTGCTCTCAGTTCCCTGTGGTTTGTGAAGTCTTTTGCAGTTTTCTTTACCTAATGGGATTTAAAAAATCCTTAATGGTGGTTGTTTTTTTCCTCTGTCCTTGAACATTTGTTCTCTGAACACTGTTTTTGATCCCTGCAGCATCCATCTTAATGTTAAACAATAGTGGTTTTGAAAAGTTAGAATCGATTTCAGAGTTGGAATATATAGTTTTGTCTCAAATAACCTTTGGAGGTTTTTAGTTCATCTTTCCATGCATAAGGACATGCATCTGTCTGTGCAGTAGCACCTGCAGGATGACTAAAACCTAACTATGAGTTAATATTTTATAGTACTTTGCAGTACTTTTCATTATCAACATGTTGTATGAACATTGGATTTACTTATAAATTATAAAGGGAATCTAAGAAGTTTGTGTTAACTTTGAAAAGTGCTAACAGGACATGCTAACATTCAGCTTTGATGCTTTTTTGGCTTTGATCTGTTTGCTAATACTGGGCTGTTGTTACTCTGAGCTCTAGCTCCTCATGCAGAGACACCGTGTGTGTTAGTTTTACTGGTAATAGCAAAAAATGCTCTTTCTAAATAAAAATTAAAAACTGTTTTCTTTTTTTGTTTGTTTCTCTATGTTGGTTTTAGATATTTGTTAGATGCAAAAGTAGGATGATAGTGGACTTTTGAAGGTGAGAGAAAGGAAGACTTAGCTGATGTAGCTTTACTTGTTCCTTCTGCTGCTCACTAGTGGAGGAAGATAAGCAAAATGGAGCTGCACTTCACTTACACCGTTCAGAGCTGCCTTTCACTCTCACCTTCTTTACCTTCCGCCACTTACGTTATAGATTGAGGAAGAAGCTTGCTTATGGAAGGTCACTCTCTTTGTTGAGGAACAGAAGGTATTTAGTAAGAGAAGTCGTCTACTTGCATTTTTCTTCATCTCCTTCCTTCCTCCTCCTGAGAGAAGCCTTTTACTAATTTCTTGATGTATTCTTAAAACTATTGCAGAGGAAATAATACCTGCTTGAGGTATCTGAAGGAATGTTGAGAGAGTAAATCAGTACTGCTCCCTCCTCTCCTCTCCCCAAGAAGTGAATGTGTGTCTGTATTGCACACGCGTATTGGAACCACAGAACATCCTGAGTTGGAAGGGACCCACAAGGATCATCGACTCCAACTCCTGGCTCCACACAGGACCACCCAAAAATCAGACCACGTGTCTGAGAGCGTTGTCCAAACGCTTCTTGAACTCTGTCAGGCTCGGTGCTGTGACCACTGCCCTGGGGAGCCTGTTCCAGTACCTGACCACCCTCTCGGTGAAGAACCTTTCCCTAACACCCAGCCTGACCCTCCCCTGTCACAGCTCCATGCCGTTCCCTCAGGTCCTGTTGCTGTCACCAGAGAGCAGAGATCAGCACCTGCCCCTCCTGCTTAGTACTCCTGCTGCAGAGGTTGCCATCTCCAAGGCAAAAAAGGGCCCTGCTTTACACTTGTTTGTAAAGAGTTGCTCTTTCCTACTGTATTATACCCCATCGTTATGAACCTCCTGATGAGTAGGTGTAGTGATAAGGGGAGCTGTGCTAGACAAGAATTTAGTTCATCCCCTCAGTTCTTTCTATGAAGAGAATTTTTTGAAAAATACACCCATCACTGTCTTGCAGGAAGGGATTTTGCATGAATAGTTACGGCTTTTTAGAGAGGGTCCTCAAAAGCCAGAGACCTATGCTTTCATTCTCACAAAGATTATTTTTATTCCCCTGAAAGCATTTGGCTAAGGTACATGAGGAGGATAGCATGCTCTCGCAGGAGTTTTTAATAGGAAAATGAAGCTGGCTACTAGCAATTTCTTTGCCTCCTTACATTGCCAAACGTAGAACCTAATAGTAAATTCCCTCTTGTATTTGTTGTTTTTCTTGCTCTCCCTCTTTGAACTCTCAAGGTTATTCAGTTATTTTCCTCACAATTTCATTAGGAAATTTGCCAAAAACATCCTTTCTAGGCAGCTGTCTCTGGACCTTTGGAGGCCAGCACTAATGTGCTTCCAGTCTGTAGGGGGTGTTTGGCACAAAATTATGAACTAGGCCTTCAGTGCTTCAGGGGAGAGAGAAGAGATCTCAAACATTTTACCACACCCAGGTGCAAATTTCTGCTAGTCTGTGAGCATTTAGAGGCTTTCGTCTCTTGTTGTACCTGTTTTGTCCTGGTGCAAGGTCTGTTAACAGCAACAAATTGTTGATATGAGAGAATTATAGTGGAAGAGTTATTTTTCTGTTGAACAAACCTAGCTTTGAAGGAAAGCTTTTGTGTGGGAGGGAGTAATTCTAGCAATCTTAAACTGTTCAGATATAATTTTTTAATGAGGCATTGATTTGTTTGTTTTTTTATTTTAAAGCGATGCTCGAAGGCCCTGTAGTGCTGTCTGCATGTAATACTTCATGTAAAATCGGTAGAAATATCAAGCGTTTGGCCAAAATTAGTGCTGAGGTAACCGTATCAGAAGAAGCAAGAAAGGCTTTTCAGCGCTTTCTTTCACGCGCTGCCTAACGATATAGGCAAGTGCCGCACCATATGCACATATAATACATTTGTCAGACTAACTGCTTCCCTTGTTTGACTAAACTGTCTCCTTTCAGCCACCCACACAGAATATGCCGATGGGTCCAGGAGGGATGAGTCAGAGCGGCCCTCCCCCGCCGCCGCGCTCTCACAACATGTCTTCCGACGGCATGGTAGGTGGGGGCCCTCCTGCACCACACATGCAGAACCAGATGAACGGCCAGATGCCTGGTAAGTTTTTCTCCTCCAAGACATTAACACCAGCGTTGCTTAGCGACGGGAACGACATGGGGGCTCAGGGGATACTAGATTGTTGATGACAAAACTGCTTTGAATGCCCCCGAGTACGAGCTCTCTTAGAGTTTGTTAGCTACAGAGCTACGTGACCTGTATTCAGTGTTTATCAGGCTGCCCTTGGGCTTTGATGTAGCTGACACACAGCATTCCTCTGATGAACAGAACTGGCTAAATTTAGTCTGTTTGAAACCATGCAGTACAGCTGGCTTTAGAAGGCTTACTGGGGAAAGGTATTGGCCTGTGGCTGAGTGAATGCAAATCTTTCCGTAAAAAGATAACGTGAAATCATCATAGCTAAATAATTAGATAATAATAAAATAGATACATCGTAAAGAGTTTCGAATGTGGGTAAATATTAAAAAAAGAAGAATTAGATCACTTCTGTACAGAAAGTCATCCGGTTGCCACTAATCCTCTGTGTTCTTTATTATTGAAGGCATGTTGAATGCTAAGGGATTTGTAAAGAAATGGCCTCCAGATTATTGTTCTAGGTATAAATTTTAAGTTGTTTTTTATGCCATCCTGTTCTGTAATAAAAACAAAAGTGCCTGAGAAGTCAAAAACAAAGCAGTGAAACAAGATGGTAAAATTCCACGTTGTGCCTACCAGTACTGGCTTTGGGGTAACTACGCCCCTCAGCAGTCAGATCAGAAAGGAGGGAGCCCTGGAAAAGTATGCTTCTTTATAGGGAGGCTGTTTTCCAGAATTTCCGCTCATAAAGTCAAACTGCCTATTTCGTGTGAATTGACTTTCAACTTAAAATGGCATTCCCGGGATTGTTTTTGTTCAGGACCCCTTCATTTTTCTGTATGGAGGAACTTTTCTTACAAAAGCTCTTCAGGGTATTGATTCTTCCAGGAAAGGAAACTGCTGTCAAAGGGTCTTTGAAAATTCACCTCTCATTGGTCACAAGGATATGCCTCACAATAACAGACACAGTAAACAACTATGCAAAAGTTGAGCTAAAAATATAGTGATTGCTGTATTCTCTAATTTGTGTTCAAATCGTGATAAAATGGACCTGATAATGACAGCTTTTCTGAGAAGAGTAGCTGAATACTGTCCAGAAGTCTTGTGTAAGAAGTATAGTAAAAGGTCTAGAGAAGAAGTTAGTTTCATCATACATGTTGGCCATGGTCTTCATTTGGAAGTAGAAAGAGCAATAGATGCTGCTCACTAAGTAGGGCAGAAATATTCTGGTTGAGGAGTCCTCTATCCATCTAAGATCCGTCAGCTCCCATGGAGAATAGCATTGCTTCTCACAAATCAGTCTCTTTGACCCTCTAGTGTAATCATATTATTGTTATTATAATGATCTTTTCCAAGGAGAAGGATTACTAAGTCACAATGTGAGCATAATGACTTCACTGCAGAGCCACAGGGGAGAAAAGTCACTCCTTAAACATACATATTTTGTAATTAGATAGAATAAGAAAAGAGTGCTTACGAAGATATGTGAAAGGTAAATAGATTTGTTTGGGTATTCACCTAGACAGATACTTAAATACGGTTTCCAACTAAGCCTTAATTTAGCCTTTCTTCCAACATACACTTTTTTTGAATGTCTGTTCCTTCCCTTCTCTGTTTAAGGTTGTCTCTGAGGATGTGGAGATAAACAGCTTAGGATGAGGGCATCTCTAATATTGGGAAGGCATGCTAAAATCATTTCATAGTTACACTCTGGAGAAGGGGAAAGAGAATCATCTTGTTAAGTGGATGGCTAAATTTTTTTTAAGTGTTTGCTAGTTTGCCTGTATGTGAGCCTTTCTATATTTTACGGACACATATTTGCAATTATTTATTCAACGTATGCATTTGCTTTCTCTTTATAGGACACTTAGTGTAAAATTACATAGACACTTTGTAATAGAAGCCAGATACAAAACTTTAAAAATCTGAAGAGATAATCTGTCCAACAGGAGTTCAGTCACTAATGTGCAAGCCGAGAGAATCCAGGGTCAACAACCACAAGTTCACTAGCCTGGAAGAAGTAAAATGTAGGCTCTTAAAAATGCTAGCTGAGGATTTCTGGAAGGCCTCATCCAAGTAGGGGCTTCCACAGGCCTGAGTATGGGAGGAAGGGCTGATAGGATGGTTGAGAGAGCTGTCAAGTAACAGTGTGTGAGTTGCTAGAAAGTTCTGCCATAGACCTCTCCTATTACCTAAAAAGGGTGAAGGGTAGTTTTTCTCACATTTGTGTCCTGGTTAATAAAGAGCCTGAATTACTGCTGAGGCTTTTAATTGCATCCCCTGACAGATGAGTGTCTGCATCCTCTTACCAGGGAAGATAGTCATGATGAGCCTTTTTTCAGTCTGTAGGGGAATTCAGTGTTACCTGTACCTGTGACTGATGATGGGTTTTACCTGAAAAAAAAACTTGTTTGAAGAGTTGCATTCACTGAGTTTGTGTGATGTCAAGTAAGGGTGGTCTGGATTTGGAAGGAGATGATGAATAGGGTTTTGCTGGTGTCAAGTTATCTTCCTGATTTTTTTCAGCTTGTTTGATAATAAGTAGAAGGTTGAAAGGTAAGACTAGCTATAGGGTTCTGTGACCTATGTCTTGGCCAGTGGTAGGTGTCCTTCCGAGTAATATAATAGATGCTTGTATATTTCCACTGAGTTCTCCCAGATTTTTCTTTGCTTCCTACGAATACAGTCTCAAATGCACTTAGGCTGACTTACAGCTTAGTCTCAGGGCTAAGATACTGTCCATTAGTGGTTGAGAGGAAAAAGGACTTCCCGTTACAGTCAGGTAAGATTCTTATTCCACTAACTTTAGGATAAGACAGAATCTAATCACTTACTTTAATGACAGATCTGCTTTTCATGTCTCATTCATATCCCATTCTTCATTTGCATGAAAAATTAACTGTTGTGTCCTTATATGCAGGAGAACCTCCTAAAGTATGTTGGCAAACTGTGTAAGAAAAGCCATTTGTCAAATGTTTTCTTATTATTTCTCATTTGCAAGGTTTTTTCATACTATGGTCTTAGCTTTACCTCTGTCCTTGTCTTCTAGCTAACCACTAACAAACTTCCTGCTTTTGATCCCAGAACATAGACTTGCCTGATATTTCCTCTGCCCGCTTTTTCTTACTAGTGCTTTCTCCTGTTTTGGTGCTACCTTCTCTTTTTGAACAACCAGAAGTTGTTCGTCAACAACTTCTCTCTTGCGGTGCTTTCTATCTTCCCCATTTTGCTTCTTGTATTACTGGTTTTAAAACACTTATTCTACTGTGTGCTTGGTAAGCTCTCCAATATCTGCTATATAGACAATTTCTTTAATAAAAAAAAAAATCAACAAAACCACTCCCAGGCCCCGACTTTCAGGCACTAATCCTGTGTCTTCCTTCCTTTCCTTAGGAAAGAAATCAAGAAAGTAGTCTTCTCACAGTCCTGTAATAGTTGCTTGGCACCACAGTCTGGAGCTTTTCTTCACCTTAGCTTTACTTCAGCACATTGATGATCGCATGGCTAGAGATGATCTCATTTTTTCCTAGTTAAACTGCCTCCATGTTCTCTCTATTACAGAGTTAGGCAGTGCTGAATCGAAAAAGAGACAGTATTGGCAACTGTAGTTCTGTGTCATGGTCAGTTATATTCACTGTCTTACTTTTCTGTATTTGTGGTGGATCTGCCCTTGTACAATTTCTGCTTACCTTGTTTTGCAGGAACAGTGAACTGCACATATGATACCTTTATTACCCTTTTCGCTTTCCTTGATAAAATAAGCTTACATGTTCATTTCAGTGAGGTGTCTTGAAAAGGGCAAGAGGATAAACATATTCTTAAATGTATTTTCTCTTTCTTCCTGTTGGCTTTTAGTAGCTGTGCTCCTTAATCATTGTTATCTTTTTATTCTGCGTCTTTTTGTTTGGAGGTCAGTTCGTATTGCCTCTGTGACCTTGTGTACAACTTTCAGTCTAAGTCCTTATTTTTGCCTTCATTCTGTCCTAGATTAGTCCAGTTATTTCTGTAGCCAAGGCAGCAAACGGGAGCTGTTTACGTGTGAAGGCAGATGCATTTTCTTACATGTGGAGATACATAACCGGATCACTGTATCCTCCTACAGCTCTACTGGAATAGTTTCTTTTACGTTCCCCTTTTAAGTTTTCTGTATTTCTTAACTTTTTGTAGCTTAACAAGAAAAACCTGTGGCATGTTGGGCTACAATGGTGTCTTCTAGGTGAACTCTGTATACGTCAACACTTGCCTTGTTTACAATTGACCTGCTCTCTGTCACATACTGTAGTTTTACGTATCTTCATAAACTCTTCACGTGATGCTTGTCTTATGCATAATCCTTGCATTTCGTTTTCTTTTTTTCAATTCTTGTATTTATATCTGGTCATACTAATTTTACTCCTAATGGCTGCTCACTTATCCCAGCTGAAATAATGAGAAAACTGATCAGATGTTATTGTAGCACGATGTAACGTTTGTACTTTTTGAAATATCCATTGAGAGTAGATTTAATTCAGAGAACAGTCCAGTTCCAACCTGTGTTTCACGAAGAGGGGGAATAAAGGGAGAAGACATGTAGTTGGCCTCATGGGTATACAAACAGGTTTCTGTTCCTTTGCAAGCACAAGAAGTGAGCTGGTAATTTGTTGGCCCTCCTTCCAGTCATCATCTCCAACCCTAATAATCTGTATATACAACTGCAGAATATTGGCTATAGTTCTTGAGTTCAAACAATGTTAAATATGCCTTCAACCATTTTTATTCCACATGTATTTGTACCATATTAATGTTAATATTGCCTGACTGTAGAAAAAATGTTAACTGTTACTTTCAGAAAAGTGTCTAGTGCAGTTCATTTGAGTAAACAGAAATGTTACAGCAGTTGCAACAACTATAGCTGTGATAGAGCTGCTGAGCTGGTCCTTAAACTGATCTTGTGCTGTTCAGGTTGAAATTCAGGGTGTTTTGTATGAGTACTAAAAAGACTAGTTTTGCATGTGATATGGATCTAAGATGAGCTGTATGATAATTTACACCTTTGTTTTAGTAGCTTCAGCTGCTCTACAAAAGAAAATGTATAGTAGAACTGAGCTTTGTTGTTAACTATTTTTTTTAAAAGTTAAAAAGGTTGGGAGATCATAAGCAAACACTTCTTAGCTCTGTTTTAAAGTAATTGTATTTAATAACTTTTACTTAGTTTTGTGATTTGGTATGACTATATTTGCTTGTTGCATAGTGCTTAATGTAGAACCTTTTTTCCTCCCCTGCTTTTCTTTCTGAAGGACCTAACCATATGCCTATGCAAGGACCTGGACCTAACCAACTCAACATGACGAACAGTTCCATGAACATGCCTTCAAGTAGCCATGGGTCAATGGGCGGCTATAATCACTCAGTGCCATCCTCACAGAGTGTGCCAGTGCAGAATCAGATGACTATGAGCCAGGGACAGCCGATGGGCAACTACGGTCCCAGACCAAACATGAACATGCAACCAAACCAAGGTAAATGAGGTGCTTGTGTTTGCTTCTGCAAAAAGGAGGCAGCTCACTTGGGCTTCTCTTAACTGGTCTTTTCTCATAGATTTCCTTCTCTAAGTGCACATGTCCCATGTTTGTAGGACTCCACATCTCCGTTCCGCAATGTGTCAGTGACCTTTTATTTGTTTGCAGACCCTGAACTGTTTTCAGGTGTTGTGTGGGAATCTGGGATTGCATCTGCTTTCCTGGGTTGTAACTTTGAACTACTGTTTATCTTTCTCAGACTTTACACTTCTATCTAAGTGTTATTATTGCTTGAGTTGATAAAATACATCTCTGTACTCCTCAGTCTCTTGGGTGAATTGAAAAATTAAAGTCAGGTAGCCCTCAGATTTTTGTACCTAATTAATCTTTGTACTTTGCTGCATGCTGTTTTAGCTTGGAATGTCTGTTAGTCTTAAGAAATAAAATTCAGTTCTAGGAACAAATCCACTACTCCCTACTGTTTTCAGGAGATGTCCTTGTGTATATACTAAAATTCAAAACTAATTTTATATCTAGGATATTTACATAGCACAAACACATGATGTATCCTGTTGACAATATGGTCCTTATTGAAGCGCAAGGACATTGCAGAATTAAAATATTGCATTAGTCATAACAGACCAAATTATTAAATTGCATATATACTGTCTATTCTTAAAAGCATGCTTTACAAGTCAGCGAGCAGTATTTTCTGCTTACCTGTTAAATCTGTTTCTCCATTGAATCTGGACAGACCACCCAGTAGAAGACATACTGTAGGATTTTTAAGCAAGGCTTCTGCTTACAGCAAGGTTTTGTTTTGTTTTCTTTTTTGTTTTTCAGTCTGTATGAACTCATAAAGACTTATTAGCTGAGGAGTATGACTTGAGTCAAGGTTTTTGTCTTCTCTTCTGATGCTGTAGAACGTGTTTTTTTTTCTTTTAAGGCTCTCTTTCTGGCCGTCGTGGGGGGAAAAAAAACTTCCAGTGGCATAGGTTCTTATCATCATAATATAGTCTCATTGGAGGCCTGAGCTCTACTTTGTCACGTAGATGCTATTTGTTTCTGAGGTATACAAACAAAGCAGTTTGTACTGATCGGTTTGATCATTAGATCACTGAAAGGTTCAAAGCAGAGTGAAGATTAAGTTAATATAAGACCGAAAATGAGTCAAGATGAACCAGCTGTTTCTGCAGTTTTCTTACCACTAGTGAAAATGGGAAGTCTTGATGAGTCTTCTGTTGTCCACATTGTTAACGGCATTTTTCTTAAAATTTAACAGAAAAGGAAACAAAAGATAGGCACGTAGCAGAGGAAACCATTACAAATGTGAATATTTTTGACTCTCTGAACTCACAAGTTGTCTGGGTATTCTAGGCAATACACAATAGAGTAATTTTGTAAGCATTATAGGATGCTTTAGAAAAGGCCTGTGCATGTTCAGCTGAAATTTCTTGGTTGCAGAGTGTTAGCAATAAATATGTAGCAGTGTGTGTGAGGGAGCCATCAACTAAGTTGCTCCACAGAAAACAACTTACTTTGTATGACTGGCTTACAATTTAGGACTAGTGATTATTCCGTCTCGAAATAGTGTTCTTTACTCTTCCTCATAATATTCCCCTGCTGTATTTTCAGTACTCTGTCAAACTTGAAAATTGCTCATTAGATATTAGGCAGAAAGATACTTAAAAGGTTTCTGTTCTGAACAAATAATAGTACTGAAGTGGCTTTGGGGAATAAAGAATAAAGTGGTATCTAACCAAATTACAGGTTCAAGAACAAAAGCAAAATCTCTCATTAGAACACGAGCTGGTACTCTTACCTGTACTTAAGGTCCCAGTGAGCTTTCACATGAAGTCCTAATTTTGCCAAATTTTGACCATTTAGGCTTAGATTTTTTTCCAACTCAAATGTCTGCTTCAAGGCTGAATATTTTATAGAAGTTTCAGAGAAGTGGAGAGCCATTTCTGACAGTGGAGTGAAAAATAACATTCTTTAAAATATTTCAGTGTGGCACAAAAACATTACTAAATAGAGCACATAATATGTAAATCACAGAATATTTGGGGTTGGGAAGGACCTTTAAAGATCAGCTAATCCAACCCCATTGCTTTAGAGCAAGGCTTTGAAATTGGTCCATTATGCCAGTAAGGTGCTGTTTGCTTTTGCTGTTTTAATGAAAATATTTTCCCAAATTTGTCAAATTTCAAATATCTGTGGGGGAAAATGTCCTTCTGAAGATGTGCATGCTTGTTATGTGTTGGTAGCTAAGGTTTTTGACCTAGGAATATTCCAAAACAGGTTTGTTTCTTTGCTTAGAAAGAGGTGATCCATATTGAGAATGAGATTCTACTATTTCTGTCAGCTCATAACAGCACTGGCTCGATATAATGCTAAATATTCTGAAAGATAAGGTCTTAATATCTCAAGTTGGCTGTTAAAAATTAGTAGATGTTTTTCACATTAATCTTTCCGTGCATGGGTTCACCATCTATAAAGGAGTGAGTCGGATGGTGAGATTGTACTTCCATCTGACTTAACAGGAGTGTTGTGAAAGTACATTCGTTGTGTAGATTTGGGCATTTTAGTTATGACTGCCATAAGAAATCCCATGAGTAAATTAATAATTCTGTCTTCATAGCAGTGTTTGAATAGGCATGGCATCTCACACTGAACAGTTAGGAGGAAACAAAATGTTGAATGGCTTTTCAGTGAATTATATCTACCGTTACTGAATGAGGCCAGGACTTGTAGAAAAAAACATGCTATCGTGACAGAAGAAGACACCATAACACGCAAAAAGGTTTGATCTAACTTCCGAGTGTTTTTAACATAACATTTTATGTGTAGCTTCTAGCAAAATGTCTTTATTGCATATGTACTTTTTGAGACAGATGCTGTTAGTAGGAAAAAGTTAGAAAGTGCTAATTAAGGAATATAATGCATAGTAACAGAACCTGTTGTTGGATTTACTTTCAGTCTACTGTGTACTGGTTATTATTTGCACTAGTTTATATACATTTATATAAATTATAAATGCCAGCCAGAGAAATGTCTTACATGAGAAGCGAGGTTTTCACACTATTGCTTTTATGTAGTCAGTTTACTTAAAAGAAGAATTTTAGTCGTTTTGGAATTAAGAAGCAGAATGTTTTAAGTGAAAGATTCTGTGGGTGACTCTCCATTAAAAAGCTACTGTAGCAGCCTGGGACATCTGCAAGGAATATTGGCTACCTTTCTGGAAAAGATAGGAAGCAGCAGGAGCTGACTGAATGTGGAAGAAGCTCCTTTCTTATGGGTGCATTTCTTCTTTTGTATGGTAAGCTACTTACGTTTAGTTGAATGAAATATTTTAACTCCTGCCAATTTTTGACTTTTCAGATGGAAGGTGTGAGCATAATTTTCTGGAACCTGAAACTTATATGGAAACTCCTCCTATTTATGTCGAACAGATCTTTCACAGTCATAGATTCATAACTCAAATGCTTTAAGAGTAAGGACCAAGAAAGTAATAGCTTAGCAATGTCAGAAATTTTGTTTCTCAGATTCTTTTGCTAGAGTCCATTCCCTTGCCAGAAATGTTTGAAGCAAGTTGCCAAACTCGTTCAGTAACTATGTAATAAGCATTATACATTGCTTTGGGTGAAAGAAAGGAACTGGTTTCCTTTTAACAGCTGAAGTCTATGTGAAAATGTGATGTTGACTTGGTCATTTGCAGAAGACTAGTTGTGGAGTCTTATGCTGAGCTTTTTAATGACATTTTATCATTTATATAAGCTTCAATTCCATTGAAATTTTAGAGCTCTCTTGATTACAAGCAAATTTGAAGGGATCACAGGGACGGCTGACTAGGCTGGTGCAGAATCCCTTATCTCCTTTTGCTGTCCACAGAGAGAAAGGAACAGAAAGATAGCAACGTCCAAAGTTATCTGAAATACATATTCAGGGTATGACAGATCAGGATGAAATGTTTTCTGAGGTTGAGGATCTTTTGTGAGTGTCTTGCTGTCTTGTTCGTTCCCATGTAAGCAAAGTCTGTTAGTTCCAATACCTCAACTGCTTACAGCAGCTGTGGTGCCATGGACAAAGCAGGGCAGTCTCAAATTTTTGGGTATCTAACCTATTCAGGACAAATAAAACTGCCTCCACATTCTGAAGTGCCAGTGGGCTACAGCTGGCTTTGTAGGATGTCTAGCTGTAGAAGACATTGCAGTCCTTGTATCTTGAAAAAACAAACATCTAAACAGGTGTCACTGTTCTATCATCTTTCTTCCCTAAGAAACATGAAAGGCAATAATGGTAACTAATGGATTTCTTTTTTATGACGTTTTTATCTTCTTTTATCTTTTTTTTTTTCCTTAAATGACAACTTAGGTAATGGTTCAGTTTGAGAAAAACTTTGTAGGGTAAGCAAATGTGGAGAAGTTTCTACGACCTTTAATTTGCAGCCTAACTCATACATTAGGAGTAGCAAAAAGCTATATACCTTGAAAGTCTTTTGAGAAAGTGTTTAAACTGACCCTAATGTTAAAACACTGTTAAGATTTTGGTTTATTTGACAAGGGCATCTGAATTCTAGAATTCTAGCTTTTCTCAAGGATCTTGAGAAAATTGAAAGTTAAATTTACCCTTTGGTTTCTAAGCTAGCTTTTGCAAGAGTTATTTTCAATCATACATGTTGATGATAAATATTTACTGTAAATTTTTGTAATCCTAAAAGAAAGCAACAACAAAAATGCTTTTGCTGAGGGCTGTTGTATTGCTAGGTTTACATTTTGTTATTCATACAGCAGTGGACACAAAAATGAGATTTAGCACCTGGCATGGTGCATTTTGCTAATATGAATATCCGATAGCCATATTGGTATCTGTGCACATTGTGAAATACCATAAGAATAGACTTTTTTTTAGCAACAAGACCTGCATATTTTTTAAGACTGGAGAACCAACAGCTTGTTTTGCTTTTTGGTTACAGCCAGCTCTTCAGTCAGAAGGGCAGAGCCATTTGTGAGCATGGTTCCTCATTGCTCTGCTTCACCTCCAGAAGTTTCAACCCTGTCAGTTGTTCTTGTCCTCTCATAGCATTTGCCACCAGTATCTGAGTTCAGCAGAAGAGACAAGGCTAAGGAGACATTTTAAACACCTAAGCTTTTCTGCAGCTTGTTCATCGTTAGTGCACTTCCCATATTTGTCAGGTTTATCTGGGGCCTACTTCTAGTTTGCATTTCTGTTTCTCCCCATTCGCTTTGTGTGTCTGACGACTAGGTTGTCAGATTCCTTAAGTAATTTCTTGCCACAGGATTAGCTGGATTTATAAGATGATCCAGTACCAACCTATTTTTACTTAAATCCTCATACCTTTTCTTCCCTATACACGAGTCCTTATGAGACACTGGCTGGAGCAGGGACAGGTTTTTTTTTTTTTGTATTTACTAGGTGTAGAAGACTTTTTGAACTGAGCAGTTGAGGAGAACGTGGTGTGTTCTTGATAATGTAGACTGTTTTTAATCAAATATAACATTGAATAGTTCAGTTTTCACCTATTGCCTGACTTTCTTTATACATTCACTAACTTTGCAAGCATGATTTGGGTTTACACTGCATTTTTCAAATGCCTGTTTAATGTCTACCAAAATTACCTGCACTCTTCACAGGCCCTACAGTATTAATACCTAGTATCTTTTTCTTCAGACTTTTATCCCAAGAATGTTTCCAATACATTGGCATGTGAAGGCAGCCTCCTTAATACACAGAAACATTTGTAGGGCATAGCTGAATTTGTACTACCAAGTTACAGTAGTTTCTTGGAAAGACCGTAGTCTGTCTCTGTACCTGCGTATTGACAGTGACAGGTTTTTTCTATTTTCTTAGACTCATTGTGGACTCCATGCAAATCAGATATTTTGTCCCCTCTGGAGTAAACAGTTCTAGAAATTTGCCAAAGAATAATGGGAAGGGAATCTGAAGGGAATTTTTGAGATCAGCGAGCATTCTCTCACAGTGCACTGTTTTTTGAACTTCTCTGTGTGATGTCTTACAGTCTCTTCCAGACTTGGAAATGACTTCCACCAAATAGTTTTTTTTGACCTGATCGAAGATTCAAGAGCTATATTTTAAGTGCGATGTAAAAATATGTGCTATAAATATGAGAAACTCTTAGATCATGAACTAATGATCTTAAATTTTGGACCTAAGCTTTGTGAAGAGGTTTTCTTGGTTACAGTTTTGCCATATAAGCATTATATGATGAATAGACATAGCTTTATTGTAGGCTTTTTCAAAAGAAAAAGCAAATGCGAAGTTCCCTCACCCCTCAAAACTACTGCATAAAATGGATCTGTTGTGTGAGGTGATGGAGACCATGGTTCTTCTGTGAGGTATCTTCGGAGCAGGAGAGAGATGTTGAACCAAACTGGAAGGAGGCCAGGCACTCAGTTATTAACACAACGCGCAGTCTGGTACAGGGTAGTGAATTCTCATTGTGGCTCTACAAAGCGTTAATGAAGTTCTAATTTAAAAAGCAAACAGAAAACCTCTACATTGCACCACGGGGACCCAACACACTTTATCACATTGTATTGTGACTAATATTAATATTGTTAATTAACAAGCTTTCTTGAGATCTAGGAATATTACGGCAACAAGTTTTTATTTTTTTCAAGGATGCCTAATCTTTCTCAGTACCTCTAAACAGAAAATCAGTGAAATGGAATGATCTAAATTACCTACTTGTTCAGAAGATCAAAAAATGAAATATAGTTTTATTAAGTGAAAAATAATTACCGTATCTCAGCTTAAACCCTGTTTTTTTCTTTGTTTTTTTTCTTTTTTACTTCAATATCGGCACACAGAAACTGTCATGCTGAAGAATAGAAGCAGAGCTAGATCGTCTTAAGAGTGGCCAATATTTATCTTCAGAGGAAAATTAAGCTTAACGGAACTAAGGCCACTTCACTTCTCACCAAGAGATTCCACACAGGGGTTTAATGGGATTTAACTAACGCACTTTGGATTCATACCATTAATTAATTTGGCTTAACTTTCTCTCGTAACCCCACACAGAGAGGACCTAAGTGACTGTATTCTGTTCCTTACATAAATCCATTGTCAGTGTTGACTATACCTAGCCAATTTTCTAGTGCTGCAGTTTCTACGTAGGACTTCCTGCTTGTGTTCCAGCACCTAGTTATTTAAAAAAAAAAAAAAAAAAAAAAAAAAAAGCAATGGCAGAACCTAGCATATAGTAAAACTAGATGACATCTTTTCTCTTGATATGGAGACGAGTATTGGCTGAACTAGTTTAACATTTTGATTTGTTTTGTTTTTTTTAGTGAGACTACTTACTTCGTCTTCTTTGTGGTGTATTTTAAAAAAAGCTTAGGGTTTCACCATTATAAAATGTATAATATGCATTAATTTGTTTGCATTAGCATATTATAAAAATACATTGTTTAAAAAGTATGGTTCATTGTTACAACTCTTTCCTCCTCATATTTTTAATACTGAAATAGCTCTTGTGAAGTGGTGCTTCAGAGGAAGTGAGGAGGCTATTCTTTGTTAAAAGTTGTATCAACATAACCTGCAATCACATATGATAAAATGGCTTAATCATAATTTTCATTGCTATATAGCGTCAGCGGAGCACTATTTAACTGTCTGTGTTCATTACTGGTTTGCATTTCTCCAAGTCTTAACCAGATTTTCTTGGTTGGTAAAGCATGGACAGTGCTTGATCTCTCCTGGTCTCTTCCTGTGGCTCGTAGAAACTTCCTGCAGCTTAGTACTGAAGATTTTTGTAACAGGCTGCTTGGGACTGTTGTGTGGTGGGCAGAGCATGTATTCCCATGGGTCTTTCTTCATAATGCCTGTTGTGTGATTGTCTGACTCAGTGGTACAAGTGGTTTGTCTTCATAGGCTAAATAAAATTGTTTATTTTGTGATAACAGCTAGGTGGCTTGTTAAGGGACTATAACAACAACTATACGTGTATTAAAACTATGCCCTGAGGAATTCATAATGTTAAATAATGTTTTTTCTAACTTGTCAGGGTTTCACCATCAGGTATTCATCTACACCAGTTATTCATCTACGCTTTCTTTAAAGATGCTTTTTAAAACAAACAAAAACAAAACAAAAAAGGGAAGCATGTTTCAGTTTTGCTGAAAGCAGTTTTGTTTAGGCTGAGTTCTATTTTGTAACGGGGTTACTGAATTGATTGAATACATTTGTGTAGGTCCAGAAGCAACCGCTCCTTATGAGAGCACTAGAAATAGAGACTTTTTTGATCCATTTTTTAAGGTTGTTTTTGCTGTTAGATTTTTTTTTTACGTATTTAATCACAAATCATGTGTTACAGAAGACATTTACTACTTTTGTTTTATAGGTCCAATGATGCACCAGCAGCCTCCTTCCCAGCAATACAATATGCCACAAGCAGGTGGCCAGCATTACCAGGGACAGCAGCCACCTATGGGAATGATGGGCCAAGTTAACCAAGGAAATCACATGATGGGTCAGAGACAGATTCCTCCATACAGGCCGCCACAGCAAGGTAGGACTTCACTTCAGTGTTCTTACATCGATTTTAAATAACCATCCTTAAAATTGTTTTGAATCACTTTCTTGCTTACACCAGATTTCAGTCAAATCTTTGGGTGTCCCAGTTACAGACTTTCTTTGCATACTCTTTGTTATCTATGTAAGGGTGGTTCTTGAAGCAACAGGTTACTGGTATCACGGTGAAACATGAACACAAGTGTTTCTTTTGGTTTGAGTTCTTTCAGACAAAAAGTATCTAAAAATATGCATCCCATATGCTGATGCAGAATTCTGTTTCGATATTAAAGTGATAGGTGTAGAAAAGGAACAAAGTACCTGCTTGGTTCTGAATTTGCTCAATTACAAAAAAAAGGAACAATGTTGCACAATGTTTCTTCTTTTTTTCTTTCTTTTCTCCTGGTCCTTTTAGAAAAGGAACAATTTTATTTTTAATGCCTGGGTGCTATTATACACGTGTTCCTAAATGAGCTCAGAACTGAAGTTTAATATATATGTGCTCAATCTAGTGCAGCCAAGCAACTGTGTTTTTGTGTGTGTGTGTGTATATATATAGATGTATTTTTTTTTTTTTTAAAGTCAACCAGATTACATATGTTGTCTGAAATGCAACGATACGGGTGGGGAGTACATTTGAGAAATATTTCTCATAGTAAAATCAGAAAATAGCAGGCTTTATAACAGAGAAAACAAGTTATTTACGTATTGACTGGTTGTGGTTTTTCAGGCCCACCACAGCAGTACTCAGGCCAGGAAGACTATTATGGGGACCAATACAGTCATGGTGGACAAGGTCCTCCAGAAGGCATGAACCAGCAATATTACCCTGATGGTAATCTCTCATAAATGTTAACTTTCCCATTTTCTATACCTGCCCAATATTAATGTAGACAAATGCCCAAAGTTAGGGAATGGGACAAGAACAGTAATTGAATATCATACCTCACATTTACAAAACCTCCCAAATTGAGAATTTTTACTGCAGTTTAAGTTACTATGACTAGTTAATTTTACAACTTACTCAAAGTATGTAATTTGTAATACTCCCACTTGAAACTATAACAACAGTTTTAGTATTTCAAAATGAAAGTTCTATAATTGGTGTATCTAAAAGCACGGAGGGTTCCTTAGCATATCTAGTATAATGGAGATGAATTAAAACAGTCATAACTTTATTATAAATAAGAGAAGGGCTGATATCCTTTTATTAAAGAGTCTATTGAAATGGAAAACCTTGCTTAAAAGATGTGTTTTTTTCTGTAAATATTCTATTTTTTAACTTACCACTTAGTTTTAATGTCACACAAATGTATTATTGCTGCTATTGGTATGGGCCTTCAGCTTAATTTTTACAAAGGAATAAAATGGTCCCTGCCCTGAGGATCTTGTAATTGCGAATCCTCTTTAGAACTCCCCCCAGTGCTTTCAAGACAAAACTATAACTTTGAATTGTATAAATCTCTCCTACCTCATGGAATTTAGAGTGCTGAAAGCTATTGGATTGTGTTATAAGTTAGAAAAGTTGCAAATAACCTGGTTTTAGGCTGAGCAGAGACTGGGAGAACAAAGGCGTTGACTCATGACCACTGTGAGAACCGTGTGTGCAGCTTAATGGTTTCTTACAAAGTTGAAGGAATGTGGTAGATGTTGATGTTTTAAAAAAACATATATAAAACAAAGTTGTGTAATTGCCAAAGCAACTACTCATTGCAAATAAAAGGATACAAGTTAGTTATCTGCATTTTAAATTCTATTAAATTGATTTTAAGATACTTGAAGTCATGTCAATATAAGTTTACATGTGTTATTTTTGGAGATATGTGCAAAGTTATTTTACAAGGTGCGTAACTCATAATTATTAAGCTTCCATTTTGGAACTTTCGTGTTATGCACACAAACTTTAAATGGTTATGATCAATTTACTGTAGTAAGGGCAATTGGACATTACCATTGACAGCTCTGTGGCAGCACAGATGAATTCAAAGACCTATTCCTTCTAAAGATTCGTTTCTTATCACTACCTAATTATTACTCTTCTATAGAATGTAAAAAGCATATATTATAAGACTTGTGTTAATGGTTATGTATTTATATTGGATTCAGTCAATGAAGTATTGTACAATTCCAGAACTAACTAGTTTTTAAACAACTGTTTTTTCCTATACTAGCTACTTGATATAATTTTATTCCAAATTTAAACACAATTTTAGCTTGTTTTCTTGACCAGGGTAGCAATGTAATATATTTTTTGTCATCTGTAAGACGTATTTGTTCTTAAAGCAACAAACAGGTGGGGCGCTAACTGAATGTATTGGTTTCATAATCAGAGATGCCTGTAGTCTCTGAAAAGGAAGATTCATTTGTAATGATTCTACTCAGGACTGGAACGTAAGAGGAAAAGTTTACTTAAGCCTTGTAGGAATTCTGGTTGTAGGGAAAAGTCGACCTTGAGAGTATTATTTTTCTGTCACTTCAAAGCAAAATTTAACGTAGACTGTGGTTCATAACTTCATTGAGCTTTATTTGTTATATTTCACACTGCTTTTAGCATATGCTTTTGAATTGGAGATCAGCAGAACAGGTGTTAGACAAAGTATGATAATTGCTTTCTTTGTTCATTCTAATTTAATTCAGGTTATTTACATGTGAAAGGCCTAAATGCTTTCATTTTTTTTTGAGTGAAAGATAAAGTACTTTTTTTTCCCCCAACAAGGATTATCAGAAGGTTAAGACCATCCCTTGCTGTGATGTTGCTAAAACTAGTGCTTTAAGCCTTTTTTTTCCTGTCACATGTTAATTCAATATGAAAGGAAATCATATTAATAAATCTTTGGCTAATACAATTGAAAATTATTTTTCATGTATATCCAGTTGAAATTTTTTTCATTTTTCTGAGAAATGAAATATTCGTAGGGTTTTCACTCAGAGGCCATTAACGTTTCTTCCTGTCTCTTGTCGAATTGATGTAGGTCATAATGATTACGGTTATCAGCAACCGTCGTATCCTGAACAAGGCTACGATAGGCCTTATGAGGATTCCTCACAACATTACTACGAAGGAGGTATCTATATACCTTCACACACATACGCACATACATTCCCTTTCCTCCCCCACCCGCAACGGGAACAAAAATTCTTGCACAACACGACTTATACCCATGCAAAGCTCTTGTAGAATACTAGTTGCTGGCTGTCTTGAAAATTGCAGGGAACTTGAAGCATTCAGAATAATTTCTTGCAAACACCTAAAATATATAACCATAATTTGCCATTTCTAACAACAGTAAAATGACTAAAACACTTTAGAGATTTTTTTTTTTAATCTCAATGGAAATTTTTGTTTAAACATAAATTTGTTGGTTCAGTTGTATATCTTTTTGTGTGTGTATATATTTTGTATAATTATAGTGTCATTAGGAAACAGCTTGCTGATCTTGTGTAGCTAGTCTGTGCTCTTGTAGCTGTCCTTAATTTTGTCTTTTTTATTTTATTTAGCATAGTCATGATCTTATGACTGTGATGTTCCAGTAAATGTAATGCTCGTTTGGCAGAGATGCTGAAAATGCTGCAGTTCAACTTTGCAAAATTGGCTTTAACTGCAGTTTGTTTGGCCGAATTCCTTCTGTTTGGTTTGAGTTTTCTTTGTTTTGTTCAGTTTTTGAAATCAATATTGCATTTTCATTTTGTTCTTGTGTTGTTGGCTGTGCATCTTAGAAGGAAAAATATTTAATAAAAGTAAGTATCTTCAGTTGTTTTTTTTTCTTTCTTGCAATCATCTTACAGGAAACTCACAATATGGTCAGCAGCAAGATGCATATCAAGGACCACCCCAACAGCAGGGTTATCCACCACAACAGCAGCAATATCCAGGCCAACAAGGCTATCCTGGACAACAGCAGGGTTATGGTAAGAACCTGAGGATGCAGACAGTAATCACAGAAAAGACTAAGAGATCCTCATATGTTATTCTCTCCTTGTTTTACTGGGTTGAAAGGCCAGGTTTGTGCAAGAGAGCTCTATGCCCTCAGTTTCAAGGGACCAAAACAAGGAAGTGTAGAAGACAGTATCTGTTGGGAAGTAGGTCTGCTGGCAAGCTTGGGTGGTGTGGTAGCACAGAAAGCTGAACAGTAGCTCGGTAACATTTTCACAGGTGTCTGTAATTGAGAAAGGGTCAGCTTTTTTCTGTCCTCTCTAGGTGAACACAGAATCCAAAGTGGCACACAGATGGCACAGAGCCACGTATACCCCTTCATTTCTGGATTTGGCAGTTAGAACAAGTTCTTTAAAAACAAACAAAATTATTTAAAATTTCATCCAACGTAAATGATCATTCTGTTAAAATTCTTGTACTTACCAGTAAAGAAATGAATAGAAGCATTACCTATGATGCTTTCTAAGAATTTGTCTTAGAAATGCTTTCACTGGTAGTGGAAACCTTGTGAGGTATGGCAGGAATGAGGAACCTTCTGCCACAAGTGAGATGATATATTCTTTGGACTGAAGGAGAACCTCCCAAACAGGAAACTTAAAGTAGGAATATGTAATTTTTGTGCATTACTTCTGAAAACTAAGTGAGAAGATCATACTGAAAATACTGATCTTAAGTTTTTGCCTGATTGCCTATTGTAAAGCTGTACTTATTTATCTTAGAAGATGCAACCTGTGAGAAGGAATTTCTGAAATTTAATTCCATATATTCTTACTTTTAGCTTTGTGATAGGTTTATATGCTAACACTTCCAGCATTGTGGGTATACATGGAAGTCCGTAGCTGACTTCTTTGCCATGGAGATAAAATCCCAGGTTTGCATTAAATCCAGTTATGTTGAGACATAGTTAAGTTTTAAGGGGATCCACTGAGATTTGGAAAATTTCTTATTTTTGGATGTTACGGATAAATTAATAGTTCTAAAATAATGTTTGTATACTTATATTGTGCTAAGCTTAACACAGGAACAGAATGGAGATCAGAGTGAAAGTCTATCTAGTTCACTCTTCTAAATATTGTCAGAAAAGAAATAAAATTTTATTCTGAAAGTTTAGGTTAGGAAATAGTAGAGGAAAGGGACGAAGAAATCCGTTGGAGCTACTTACCATAATTTTGTAAACAAAAAGTATATTTTTCAACTTTTTTTTTTAGCGAAAATAGATATTGAAGATAATAAATATCTAAAAATAGATATTGAAATTAATAGATTCTATTTTTATTTTGTAAAATCTATCACTGAATGTTTAGAATTCAACCATAAAGAATTGCCATGAATAAATAAAAGCCAAGTTTCATTTGTCAGATGAACACAGCACTTTTTAGGATATAGTACCCTTGCTCGATTTAATATTTAATCGCTTTCTAATTTGCAAAAATAAATCAGCATCCCATCATTATTATAAATCTTTAAGATTTTGTTCCACTGTTCAAAGCTGAAACTGCACAGTTCAAGGAGATTTGAGGCCTGAGGAGAATGGTAATAGGCTATGGAGCTTTTCTTTGCTAGGTCATCTTTCTGACTGTCTCATAGATCCAGAATTACCGAAAGAGTTACCAGCTGATGTGGTTTTGATGTCCAGTGCCTGTAGCTAAAGCTAGCCCTTTCTGGTAATATATATATATATATTTTTTTTAAAAGGCACTTCTGCAAAGTCACAGCTCTTCATGACTCTGCCAGCTTTTAAGGGGTGGTGTTGAAATAGCTGGTATCACTGAAATACACAGCACATCGTATCTCCCAGGGCAGGAGGAGATGAGGTTAATTTTGTTTGGAACATTTCTGCACTGCTTGGTGGTAGTAACATGCAGCTTCCACTGGTAGACAGGCTGAGTCCCCGGGAATAATGACAGAAAGAGTTTGTCTTGACAAAAGAGCTGCTTCCTTTTACAGCCAAAAAAGGCTGGAACCAAAGTTCTTTTCTATCCTGTTCCTGGAAAGTTAAGATGACTGGAGGAGTAGGGAGTAGACGGTGCCTTTTTTCATCCTACAATAGCATTTACCGGTTGTCACATCTCGCATTTTATGCATGTAACTTGCTGCCTGACATCCCATTTATGATTGCCTGCTGTGGTGTGAGAACTGACTTTTTGGCAGTGCAGCACTACTAGTCTCTTCAGAAAGTCCAAATACTAAACGCAGTTGGTCATACGGCTGCTCCTGGCATTATGAAGTTGTGAACTGGAGTAGCACACAGTAGGAGGAGTGTGCGCCCCCCTAAATCCCGGAGAGTGCTCATGTTTATGGTTTGTCGCTTCTTGCCTTGTTCTTCTCTATGTGGAACTATGTGCACTGGTAATTAAAAAAAAAAAAAAAAAAAAGTACGTTTTCTGTGTTTGGAGCACAGGCCCTGTCATCTAAGGTACTTTCTAGGGAGAGAGAAGGACCATGGATCCTTAATATGTCCTTAGACAGGTGAAAACCTAATTGCATGGTTGTGATACTTCTTAGCCCTACTCAGTTGTAAAATCCAATGCTTTTACTGTTTTCTTCCTAACTCCTTAAGCAATCTTTTTTTTTTCTTCTTTCATTTCCTTTTTGACATTCTTCAGGCCCTTCTCAGAGTGGTCCTGGACCTCAGTATCCCAATTATCCACAAGGACAAGGCCAGCAGTATGGGGGATACAGACCCACACAGCCTGGGCCACCACAGCCACCACAGCAGAGGCCTTATGGATATGACCAGGTATTCTTTCACTCGGTCAGAAAGTTATGTTCTTACACATTCATCTGATAATTTTAGTTTCATGTGACACTTAAACTGATGAATTTTGGGACATGATCTCTCTGGTGTGTATATACAGTTCTCATGGGTTTTATTTCCAGGTGAGTTATCCAGAAGCATTTGTTCAGAGGTTTGTTAAGTCATTCTTCTCTGAGTTGCAAAGTTTAATGCAATTTGGCAAAGTGAGACCCTCTAGACAATATTTGTGGACTGTAAAAATTAAGTTGATCTGTTTCATAGCCTAATGTGGAATGACAAATACGAAAGTTAAGGTTCCTAAATCTCATGCTGGATCGTTACTGCTTTGCAATAAAAATAATTTAATTGATTTTTTCCACAAACACAAATCCAGTAACCCTTGTTTCCAGTTGCAGAAGCACCTCAGGTGTACAATCTAAGTCCTTTTGACTGTAGAGCTGTGTAAGGAGAGATGAAGTCTTTTTTGCACAGGTTTGCTCTGAGCAGTATAAAGGAACACTGAACATGGGAAGGAAGTGACCTGACAATCACCTGTTTCCTTCTCATTGCTGCTAAGATAAGTTTAAAACAAATAAAAATACCCCACCAAAACACTATGCTGGAGTTGTAATGGAGGACTCCATAAAAAGTTGTTGTCTTACTAAAGTATGAAACAGGTTTTATACCTACAGAATGTACTCAATTGTAAAAATCTGATCTTTGCAATATAAAAAGTTCAGAAACGTAATTGAAATGTACAGTATTATTTTCCTTGGCATAAATAAAACAGAGATAACTATATATACATTAAGATCCAGTTGAGATTGCAGTGTTTAAAAAGAAAATCCTGATATGTCAGTAGAAGATCAGTGGAATTTTTAGGAAGAACTTTCCTTTGGAAGTGAGAATAGCTGTGATTACCTGCATTTCTAAAGCAGAACAGCTGGCTCCCTCTCTACAGAAATTAGAAAAGACAAGGAAGAAGAAACAGACAAACTCTTTCAGTGTGGTAGTTTAGAGATGCAGTTACTTCTAATTATTGAAAAGATAAACAAGATGCTCATGCACCGAACTAATAGCTCCCTCGTATGAAGAATTAACTACCTGAAAGTGCTTTGGTTGTGGCACATGTAGGGTCAAGGGAAACTGAATTTCAGTTTGCTGAGTTTGTTCCACCTTTCTTTGCAGTAGAAGTTGATAACCTTCTCTGTAGGTATGCTCTAGTCCTCCAGTTCGAGCACTCTAAGTTCTACAGGGAAACTCAATTATAAAAGACCTCTCCACATTTTTATGCTAGCTATTCCCAAATGAATTGCGCTGCTTAAATTCTCATCTGGCAGCTGTTCTGAAATTTTTCTTCCCGATTGGCATATTACAATGGAAAAAACTGACATTGTAACATAAAAATGAAATTTAAAGTATTGCCATATTGTGATGGTACTTACATGGAACAGTGCTGAGACTGTGCTTTGGAGAATGTTCACTTCATAGCACACTGCTTGTTTCTACAAACCTTGAACCCTGTGGTGAAGGATCATGGTAAGCTTGTAACGTTGATGCTTTCACCTCTGCTCTCCTCTGCAGTATGTGATGTTACCAACAAGGGTAATAATTCTGTAAATTGGACTCAGGGAATAACAGATTCTTCTAAGATAAGCTTACTAGTTCTTTACCTTGGTTTTTGAGCTACCTATGTCAGTCTATTCTGCGATGCTTGATAAATGAATATTTTTAGGTATCTCTGAAAGCAGGTTAGTTTCCTAAATTACTTGAATTTAGGTGACCTTGTCTTTTTAAAATATGTTTTGAAGTTTAGGTAGGAAGTAATTCCTGTCTTTTGTTTTTTGGTGGTGTTCTGCAAATTTCACAGCAGTGTATTGAGTTTAAAGGCATACTGTTCTGATCAAATTAGATTCCTGGCTTTAAATCTGTTTCATCTTGCATTAAAACACAAAAGATTGTTACTGAGATGAAGCTCTGTACTTACTTAACCCAGCTTACCAGTTGTTGTTATTTGTGCCCACATTTTAACATCACAGTTTGTTTGGATGATCTTCTGATTTGAGCTTTTAATACAGGAAAATATATATTGTGGTCTAATTATATGTTTTGAATTTCCTTTTTAGGGTCAGTATGGAAATTACCAACAGTGAAAAGTATTCACATTCCGGTAGGCAATATCTATTAGCAGCCATATTGTCTTCTCAGCACTGTGGACATCTTCCTGAGATGAGAACCTCCCATTCCATCTAGTTTTTGGAAAAATCTTGTGGCTGTTTTATCGTATACAGTCTTTATGGGTTAATTGTTAAAGACTGTAGATTCTCAGAAACTGATTTCACATCTCTACTCTAGATGGCAATATTGGACAGAAAATATGTAACATAACAATTTGCAGTGAGTTGAGAACTGTATATCAAATAGACAGTTACAGACTGAAAGGTGCGAACAGCTTTGTATGTTTATGAAGGTTATGGGAATTTAATATTTTTTCCACAGATTTTTTTTGTAGGGGGAAGGGGGAAATGCACACTTTTTACAGCAGCAATATTTTGTATATTATGTTTTTCATGTGGTGAATATGCAAGACAGTACACTACTCGCTGGGCAGGATAAGAAATCTACAGTTAAAAATGGGTAGGGGCATGATAAGTGCTTGATTGTGTAAGTCTCAAAATGGTGTACAATAAAGATAACAGTGAAAAAAGATGAAGAGCATCATACATCACTGATAAGTTCATGTACAAAGAATGAGAATCCCAGTTATCTAAATGGGAACATAATTAAGGACAGTATAATATAGTCTTGTGCAAAGATTAATTTTTTTAAGCTTTCCAATTTTTCTGAGTGAAGCATTTTTGTAAAAATTGTTTCTAACATAGTTTGACAATTTTCTGCAACATTTTTGGGGTAACAAAAGATACATGTTTGGGTTGTATTTCTCAAGTGTTTTGTCACAGCTTCGCATAAGCAAGCTGTAATCCCTCTTAATAATTGCAATAACAAAAAGAGAAGTGTTAATTTTACTTGCCTTGAATATGCAAAGAACTTCAAAAAGAATATGGAGGACAGGACTGTATTGTATAAGTGTATTTTAACCTTTAGTTGAATGATTTGTATGTATCAAAATAGCCTAGAAGACTTTGTAAAACCTATCTAAACTTTCCTGACTGGGAGTTAATATCTTTAGAAAGGGGGCATTTTTTGTGTGTGTTCATTTTTCTTATCGGTTAACATGAGACCAAGGGATGTTATAAAACATCAAATATAAGACCTGTTGGTGAGGTAAATGCCAAATTTTGTTTTGAACCGCATTAATGCTTATAGTGTTGCATGTGAAATAGAGGCAGCACCTTGATCAATAGCATAGTACACAAAAAAAATTGGTTTTGAGACTGTCCTGCAACTGTGTATCACATAAGTAAATGAATATTCTTTTGTGCAGGAACATGTGTATTCAAGAATTCCTGGCAACTTTTATAAAGGACAAAACTTAAGATTAGCCCAGGAGTAAAATCGTATTTTTTTCAGTTGGTGATCATGTTAGGGAAAAAAATTGGTGTCTGTAACACGTATGACAATATACACGGAGGACAAGATTGTCAGTTTGCTCATCATTTTTAAAGGGAAAGCATTTTTCTTTTTCTTAAAGTTGGTTGGTAGAAAATACACATCAAGATCTGAACAGATACGGCATGAGGAGCATTATTATGAATGAAATGCTTGTAGGTTCTGTGCCAATTTTCCACCACTGTGTACTTCGTTGCTATTTAAAACTGTACTCCATCAATTCTAACGGAAGAATAAATTATTTGTGATTTTAATTTTCTCATTTGTTTCTTTAAATTAGATCCCTATCACTCTGATGTCTCATCTGGAGACTCTGCTGTGGGTTTTTATTTTATAGAAGTTTGGCCAGGAAAACCAAACTGTATTTGCATTCTAGGACTTTATCAAAATTCTCTTGCCATAGCCAAGTTAATTAGAATTAACTGTTCAGTAATCAGCATGTTGTGTAGGTTGTTTGTTACGAAATTCTTCCTCTGAAAATGAAGGTCCATGAGGCTATAATCAAGATGACTGAATTAGATAAATGAGTTGAGGAGGCAACAATGTGTTGAACCCAACCTGGTGTAGATATGTTATCTCATTTGAAATAAGCTCAACTGACATTAAGAAATAATTTGTCTTGCCAGCCCATCTTCTGTTGTCTTATTCTCCTTTTTAATGGAAACTAAAATTGCAATTTTAATAAGCAGAATTTCCTCCAGGGTTTCCCTCCTAGAGACTACTGCATTTTCAAGGTTTAATTGTTTTATAACGGTCCTGTTTCGTAAAACTTTTTAATTGGTGGTGACAAAAATTACCTTATTCCTCTGACACTTTGCCAGCAGAACAACTCAAGAGGAAATAGCTCCACTCAAAAGTATTTCTACCAAAATTATATATTAAAAAAGAACCAGTTTTCCCTAAACAAAAAGAATCAGGAATGCACAACAGGAGCATGATGATGAAACAGCAAGATACAAGGTTCATTTTAGTAATTATTATTTATTAACTAAAATCCAACCAATAGCAAACTAGTAAAAAAAAAAAAAAAAAGGTGTTATATTTGGCATTTTACAAACGCAGTGTAGAAAATAAGAGCTAAGTGGGGGACTGACAGAGCAAGTCAAGTATGTGAACAGAAATGGTACAGATGTCCAAAGAGCAAAGGGGAGTAGTTAACGAATTAAATGATTTTTAATTATCACAGTGCTGTGATTTTTTCCATCATATTTTGTTCTTTCTTTTCAGATGGTTTTGTTTTCCTTTCTGCTCTGTGAATGACTCAGAATAGGGAGAAGCTGGCTAACTGTTCAGATGAAATTGACTTCACTATGTTCTAACATAAGTAAGCAAACACGGTGTTTTATAAAGCAGGACAGTATCTCTCTGCAAATAGTCCCACTTTTGTTTTCCTAAAATTAGTTTTAAATATTTAAAGTAATTGATTTTTTGAGAAAATACTCCTGATAAAGAATGGCAGGGACTTCAGTGCAAAAATATCATTGTACTTCTGCAGCTCTTACCACAGAGGATGCTGAAACATACTTTCATGTGGTTTAAAAAAAAAAAAAGTATCAGATTTCAGATTCCAAAAAAGGAGGCAATACTTAAATTTACAAAATGAAGAGAAATTGTTACATGAGCAAGTCCAGGTGGAATTCAGACAGAAGCTCTGAAGAAGCTTAAAAAGAAAGTACCTGATATTCCTACACAGGCAACAGTTTCTGTCCTATAAAATAGGAGGTGACGTTGCTGTACTATAAAACAACGGTGAAATCTTATGAAATGAACCCAAATGAACCTCCTAAAGTGAAAATATAACTAGATAAAGTAGTAAGTTAAAAAAAAAAAAAAAGTATAGATTTAAAATAGTATATTAGATGATGATAGATGTTTATATTAAAGAAATAGTACCCTAGATGATGTATTTTTTTTTTTTTGAAAAAAAAATCCGTCTCTTAATCTGCTAGAATTATTTTAAGAGATCCATAACACAGTCCAGTGGAATTGATCTGATTTTTATGTTCACAAATCTTGAAGTTCTCTGAACTTCTGAAGGTACTCCATAAAAATGGAGTATCCAGTAGGGTGGACTGTGAAGCACTGGAAATCAGATAAAGTGGGAGGGGGGGAAGAGTAGGAATAGGGGGAGAGTGTTTAAATATCAAAAATGATTATATGGTCTGATTTTTGGGGTGGTCCTATGGGGACTTAGGAGTTGGACTTGATGATCCTTGTGGGTCCCTTCCAACTTGGATATTCTGTGATTCTGTGAAGATAATAAATTATGCCAGAGCTCTGTTGGAACCACTGATTAACACTTACTAAATGAAGTGGACAAAAGAGTACATGTTCAGGTATCTCAATGAGGTGGAAATGGTGCTCCTTAGATTATTCAGCACTTAAAACTTTGAGGAAATGCAGTGGACCACAGCAGAACTTACTAAATGGCTATGTTCACAAATGTTACAAACATAGTAGGTACTGGGTGAGATAATACCAACTTAATCATATGCAGTTAATCAACTGTCAGGAGACATTCTGTGGCTAGTTCAGTAAACTTCTCTTCAGTGGGTATTAGGTTTCCTTATTTTGGAAACGAGTACATGTAAACCAGAGGTCCGTAATAAACAGTCTAACTTTTGCAAGGGTGCAGACAATATGATGAAAATGGAAGGCAACACCTATAAAATCAGTAATAGCAAACACTTTTTACTACATGCACAACTGCAAACTGATTCCATAATGTGTATTACTAAGGCTAGGGGCTTAGTAGGATTAAAAAAAAAAAAAAAGGAAATATAAAAGAATATGCACAGTTGTATTAGATCAGAATCAACGGTTTATTCTGAAAGAAGATGAAATGTTTTGCTTCCCAGCTTTATGCAACAAGCAGCATGCTAGAGTTTGGAAGAAATTTCTGTTGGTTCCTTCTGGACAGTAAGTATTGGGAATATATTTAGACTTCTTTTAGTCTTAATTTTCAGAACCTTACTCTGCAGAACCAGGTAGTTGGCATCATTCGCAGCAGGCTATTGGATTAGGTTGCAGAACTAAAGTGAAAAGTGCATCTGAAATGGAAGTGCATTGTTCTGTTCAGAACAGATTTTTTTTTTTTTCCCAATTACAGTGTGTCCTGGTTTCAGCTGGGATAGAGTTAATTTTCTTCCTGGTAGCTGGGAAGGCTCTGTGTTTTGGATTTAGGATGAGAACAATGCTGATTACACACCGATGTAGTTGTTGCAGAGCAGTGCTCACTCAGAGCCAAGGACTTTTCAGCTCCTCGTGCTGCCCTGCCAACGAGGAGGCTGGGGTGCACAAGACGCTGGGAGGGGACACAGCCAGGACAGCTGACCCCAACTGGCCAAAGGGATGTCCCATACCATATGGCATTGTGCTGAACAATAAAACTGGGGGGAGTTGGTCGGGGGGGGCTGCTGCTGCTCAGGGACAGGCTGAGCATCAGTTAGCTGCTGGTGAGCAATTGCATTGTGCATTACTTGTGTTCTGTTTGTTTATTTAATTTTTTTGTTTGTTTGTTATTAAACTGTCCTTATCTCAACTGATAAGTTCTCATGCTTTTTGCCTTTTTCATTCTCTCCCCCAGTCCCGCTGGGGTGGGGGTGGGTTGAGTGAGCAGCTGTGTGGTGCTGAGCTGCCTGCTCGGTTAAACCACAGCATGGTTGTTTATATGTATGTATGTGTATATATGTATATATATATATTGCCAGGCTAATATGAAGAGTGAGGTACTTACATTTCAAACTTAAGAGATGCTGGATGCTTTCACTCAATTCTTATAAGCTTTCTGTGACAGTTTTTCAAGTTCTCAACTAATTTAGCAGAGTGTATGGTTTTCCATGCCTAGATCTGATTATTTTACAAGAGANTACTATTCTTCACTTGGTCTTAAGAAATGAAGGTAGTTCAGTATGTAGGTGGTTTTGTGCATTTACACTTCAGATTTCAGGTGGGAAAGAGCTGGGGATGGAAAGGAAGCTGCTAGAACAGCCAGAGCTATTAGTCTGTGCATTCTTCAGAACACTGCATTGTATTCACTTGACTTGACACTTTTTAAACAAATGGTGTAGGTGAATTGCCATATAAATGCTTTTGCATTTTGGTTCATAATTTTCATTTCGTCTGAAAGTTAATTTTACACGGCATAAATTCTAATCACCTACTGCAGTTGGTGTTGCCAGAAGTGTGCTGGCATCTTGACACCGGTTCATTACAGATACGTTTTTAGAAAAATGCCATTTGCTAGGGCAGGTTTGGTAGAAATACACGTTTTGTTTTCATGAAATTGTTACATCAGTTCTATCTCCTAACTTTTTCAGCAAACTTCAAATCAAGTGAAGTATTTTTAGTCTCCAGTATCAAGTTGCCTTCTTTTAGATTCCTTCAGTAATAGCACTTCTCACCCCAGAGCCCTCAGACTTGTTTTCCAAAAGGCTACAATATAAACAAGTGCTATCCTTCTTAGAGTTTCTATCTAAATACTTGTTAATGGCCTTACTTGTTAAGGTAGTTTCTTGTCAAGTTGATATGGTGTCTGTCTCAAAGGTTAATGATCTGTGTATCTTATCTTTTTTTTTTTTTTTTTTNNNTTTTTTTTCCCCTAGCAATGGTAGAGATCGTTTCAGAGCTAGCTTTTTTTCTTTGTTTGAGCACCTAGATACATCTATGTTTGCTCCCAAGGCTGTTTCCAGCTTGGATAAAATGTTTGCCTTCTATCACAAAACACCTTATTTAAAACATACTGTTGGGGAAAAAGAGTTCTGCTAATAAATGCCAGAGCTTTTAATTTCTTAAACCCAATGAGGGTGTGCATCTGAATATGACAAAGTTTTCACTAGCTTGATGCTGTTTTCATATTTATCACCTGCTTTGGTATTCATGTAGGCAGAGAAGAGAAGAACATGGCAAAACTGAGGTAACTGTGTGGGTTTCTGTTGTATCCCCAAAAGTTTTTGCTGATGGCAAGTGGTTGATTTTAGGACTGTAAATGAATGGATGCCTGGTGGGTACTAGGAAATCTGTAACCACTACAAATACCTTGCGTGCAGGCTAACATGTCTAATGGAGCCTGGTGTTCATTGGTGCTTGTTATGATTGTTGCTATGCTGTTGCTATAAAGGCAGCACTAATATTTTATTACAGCAGAAACTTGGTTCTGCCTGTATTACTTGCCCTTCTATTTCGCATTACTTTGTGTTTTCCTGCTGTCTGGGCAGCAAACAAGGAAGGCAGAAAACCAGGGATCTTATGTTAGACCTACTCTGCTGAGGAATGAGTAAGGAACATGGAGGTGAATGAATTCAGCTGCTTCATCAGTTTAAAATGGGGTAAACCTTAGGTCCGTGGGCCAAGCAAATGATAGTGACCTGCCAACTGAGTTTTCTTGATACTCTTCCCTATTATAATTATTTAAATGACATTGACAGCTGGTCACCATTTGAATGAACACTTGGCAGTATGTCTGCACTACCAATTTGTAGCAGTTTTTGAAGTGAGCTGGTGGGTTGAAGCACCTTTTGTTGAGCTGCTAGTGTTTCCACAGAGTTGTTGCTGGATGGTGTGTATTTGTGTGTTTGCAACATGTGGGTCCAATAACTCAGTAACTGTAGGCTATCCTATATTATGCTACTAGTTGTGCAGACAATTTGTATATTTAGGTGAAAAATGAGAAGCTCTCTCCTTTGTTGCTGTTACTGTCTCTCAGCATGGAACCATGTCAATCATCTTTCCTGTGTTTTGTAAGCCGTGATAGCTCAATTTTTGACCATGCCCGTCTTCTAGAAGGACAGCAGGCAAGACTTACCTTGACATAGATGCAAACTGCTGGTGGAGATGCTGGAAGATGTCTCTGATGACAGCAGTTCTTTGTGGAACTGTCTACGTGGATGATAAGATCATCTATAGTTCCTCCTTTGGTATGTGTCTGAGACCACCTTCTCTATTGTTATAGGAAGGCTCTGGGCCTGACAGATAACTTTGAATTAGTGGATTTCAATCATCCTTGTCATTTGGAAGCAGGGCTTTTGGGTGAAGATCTCTATAGGGAACTGCTTCCTCCACTTCCAAGTACCAGTACATGTGGGGGAGAGGCTGGCCATTGCTTCTACTGCTCAGTGACCAATGACTTTGGAGTGGAAAAGTCTACTACAAGGAAGATGGGTACCAAAATTTAGGTTAGATATTAGGAAAAACTTCTTTACTGAAAGGGTTGTTAGGCATTGGAATAGACTGCCCAGGGAAGTGGTTAAGTCACCATCCCTGGAGGTATTCAAAAGATGTTTAGATGTAGAGCTTAGTGATATGGTTTAGTGGAGGACTTGGTAGTGTTAGGTCATAGGTTGGACTAGGTGATCTTGGAGGTCTTTTTCAACCTAAATGGTTCTGTGATTCTGTGAAAATCTACCCTCTCCTGGCAAAATCTACAGGGTCATGTGGAACCTCACTCAGCATTGATTCTTCAATTTTTATCGCTGTGGGCACCAGTGACTACATGAACAAGAAGAGTATACTGCTCTTCTTTCATGAGGCTTCATGAATTTCCGCACATGTACTCACTAGCCCAGGCTGTGACACCTCCTTTCCCTCACCATGTTCTGCAGGTGTAGATCTTGAGAGCAGAAGACTGATACTCCCTTTTCTCCTGATACATGGATATCCAAGGAGAATAGATGCCTAAGTACACTCTGGGCAGTGGTGCCAACCGCCTGTGGGTCACAAGGATCACAAGAGCTTGTGCAGACAAGCATGCATAGTATAAAGGGTCCATTTATCCATCTTGCTGTACACTGATGAATGTGAGAGCTATGTTGCCTTTGAAAGCAAAAAAATCACGTTTGATTAAAGGGAGGGTTTAGAGAATGAGGAGGAGGAAGAAGAGATGGCTAGGCTTAGAAATGTCCACAAACAACAGCTTAATGTAACTCAGGAGATTTGCAAGGACAAGAGAGTCTGTAGCGCCAGTGCCGATGGGGGGAAGGGAAGATGGGAGAACTTGATGCTTTACAATGACTTTGACTGATGACGTTCTCAGAAGGCAAAAAGTCAGATCATAGACTAATATACATTGCAAAGGACCTCAGGAGGTCTCTAGTCCAACCTCCAGCTCAAACAGGGTCAACTCTGAAATCAGATCAGGTCTTCATCCATTCAGGTGTTGAAAACCTCAATAGATGGAGACTGCACAGTCTCTCTGGGCAACATGTTCCACTGCCTGACTTTACCCTGGGTGAAAAGTTTCCCCTTTTATCCAGTCTGAACTTTTGATTCAGTTTATGCCTGTTGTCTCTCATCCACCCATCATGCACTGCTATGAAGAACCTGGCTTGGTCTTCTTGCTGACCTTCCTTTAGATGCTGTTAGGATCCCTCCAAAACTGCCTTATCTCTGGGCTGAGCAAGCCCTGGTCCCACAGCCCCTTCTGAAAGGGCAAGTGCTCCATCCTGGTAGCCTTCCACTGTATTTGTTCCACTTCATCAATTTCCTTTGGGGGAAGGCTGGAGAACAATGCTGGACACGGTACTGCAGGTCCCTGCAGGTCCATGCTCCATGCACTGCACAGTCAGTCCCTGCAGCCAAAGATCACAGCATGGTTGAGGCTGGAAGGGACCTCTGGAGGCCATCTGGCCCAAGCCCTACTCAAGCAGGGCCACCCAGAGCAGTTTGTCCAGGCCCATGTCCAAGTGGCTTTTGAAGATCTCCAAGGAGGAGACCCCACAACCTCTCTGGGCAACCTGTGCCAGTGCTCCATCACCCGCACAGCACAGAAGTGCTTCCTGATGTTCAGAGGGAAGTTCCTGTGTTCCAGTTTGTGCCCATTGCCTCTTGTCCTGGCACTGGGCACCACTGAAAAGAGCCTGTCTCCATCTTTGCACCCTCCTTTCAGGTATCTATAGACATTGATGAGATCCCCCTGAGCCTCCTCTTCTCCAGGCTGAACAGTCCCAGCTCTCTCAGCCTCTCCTCATAGGAGAGGAGCTCCAGTTCTTTTATCATCTCGGTGGCCTTACGTTGGACTCTCTCCAGTATATCCATGCTCTCTTGTGCCCCAGAATTGGACACAGTGTTCCAGGTGTGGCCTCACCAATGCTGAGTAGGGTGGAAGGATCACCTCTGCTGACCTGCAATGCTTTACTTAAAGCAGCTCAGGATACATTAGCCTTCTTAGCAGCAGAGCACATTGCTGGCTCAGATGTCAGTGCCCAGAGACAGAAAGCATCAGGAACTGAAGACTATATAGGAGTAGGTGCTAACTGAGAAGAAGATCAGAGGAGGAACAGGAATGAGGATACTGAATCAATATGCTTAAAATTCCAGATGTCTGTGTGTAAATAGAATAAATAGATGAATATACAGAAAGATTCTTAGTGTATGATCAAAATTACAACTGGATTGATGTAACAGAAACATGGTTATATTTATTTATTTACAAGGCTTGAATATTTATATACACAGAACTTCTCCAGGAAGGACAAGCATATCAGTGAATTAGCCAGTATAATAATTCTCAGGTGTGTAGAAAACAGACCAATTGTGAATCTTTAGCAGTAGTAAATGGGAATAGAGCAAATGCTGTCATTGTGGTGAGAGTTTGCTGTAGACTTCAGATTAGATCTGCTTGAGGTGCACTGGGCCATTCTGCGACTAACCAAGCTGAATAATCTGAAATGCAGGTGTTGATGGTAATGAGGAATTGTATCTATGCAAGCATCTCTTGGGAAGTGATTTCAGCAACATACAGGTGGGTTCTTAGGAGAGTTTTGATATGGAAGGTATGGGGAAAGCAACCAAATGGAAAAGGTCTTCTGTGTTCATTTTCACTAGTGAAGAGGAATCATCTCTCAGCACATGGCTTGAGTAAGAGATCATGAGGTGATGAGTCCACTCAGAAAACGAGGGAGAGAAGCAAGTGATTTTTTGAGCAGCAGAGCCAGCGTTGCTCATTTTTTGCATAGTAGTGTTGAGAATTAAGTTTGTTTGTATTCTCTGGTGCCTAACAAGTGTTGAGCTCTAACAACAGCATTTGCTGAACTGAAGTATTAATCAAATCTCTTTTCTCTCCTAGTATGGTTGTTTTGTGAGCTTTGTAGAAATGTAATGTCTTGAAACAACCCTCTCAGCATTTCATGAGATTTGTCAAATTTGGTTGAAATTTATGAAGGAGTTCACTTTTCCTCAGGAAGTTTAACAAACGGCAAACTTCCACAAAGACGACTTCTGTAGTATCAGAGAATGAAAAGCAAACATGGTATGGGGAAAAAAGTCTAAAGAAAAAGGAGTTCAGGAGAGCTGGCAAGTCCTTAAAGAAATTGTACTACAGGTAGAAGAACAAATTATCCCAATGTAGAGGATCAAGTGTTCATCAGTGCCTTCAAACAGAAGAGGAAGTGCACTGAAAGGTCTCATTATTAGGATTAAGCTTAAAAGGATGCTAGAACACCTTGAAATAAAATCAAGGCAAGCCACAAAAAGAAGTATAAGTATCCAGAGATATTGGTAGAAAAAGAAAAGGGAGAGGTGGTCCATTACTTCACAGAAAACAAAAGTTGTAGGCAATGTTGCTGAGGAATATTCAACTTTAGGACATTACTCCCAGACTTACGTATACTCAGTTACAGAAATACCTAATAAGGAACAATTAATTAGCTACGTACATCTTTCCTATAGTTATAGTTAGATTGCTAATCCTATTTTAGGATAAGAGAACTAGTAAAATAACAGCAATAATAACGATACAGTCCAGATTTGTTATCTTAGTGCCTGTATCAGACCAATTCATAGCAGGAGGAAAGACAGTGGGCACATTAGAGGTAGGCTCTTGGTGGGCATAATTATCCCCAAGTGACCACTGGCAAGAGGTGAGCATGGAGAGATGATAGTGGGTGGATGTCAATGGGGAATAACTTTTATCGATTGTATTTATCAAGCACAGTGAGCTGACCACAAGATCCATAATAGTATATTGGCTCATTACAGTACCAAACATATATTATCTCTAACATAGATTACACCTTTACTTTTAATCCCCACCGCCGCTGAGGGAGCCATGAACTTCCAGCAAAGGACCTGATGGGAAGGGAGTAAATACATGGTCTTGCAGAGAACCTGCCAGCTGCCACATCCGACTGAAATGGATGCTTTTACAGCCTGAGAAACCTGTAAGTGAAACTCTCATTTTGAACATTAGTTGCTGCTGCTATTCAGCTGTACTATTATCTATTTTTAACTTCAGAAAATGTTCTTTTGTTTTAAACTTTGCCCACACAAATTTGGGATGTTATGATTCAATGGGGCCCATCCTCCTGAATGATTTTTGATCCTATTAAGCATCAGTGCAAACTTCCCAATTGGTGTTGAGAAACTGTGGCTTTGGGGGAGATAAAGAATCCAAGTCCTCTACTTAATAGGCCCTTCTTAAGCACCACCATCTTCTATGGCTCGTTTCTCTTTCTGGTACTGAGAACCTAATGAAGATCACTGGATGTTCAGGACATCCGTCCACCATCTTCAGCTGAGCAGGCGGTGTCTATGCTGGAGCTGCAGACAGTGCCTGTGCTAGGGGTGGGGAGCAGAGGGGTGGCACAGCAGTCCCTATGAGACAGCTGAGCCTGAGCTGTTTTTCAGAGATACTCAGGTGATACACTTCCTGCCTTAACCATGCTAACTGGTGCATATGCAAAAGCAAATATTTCCTCTGAGGTGTGCTGAAAAAATAACTTTGCACCATGGGTGGATATTGCCTAGCTAGTAAGCACAGGGACTTGGAAATGGTGCGTAGGGCGATATGCCTGGCACAACCACGTTACGCATGTTTTGGAACTTCCTGGAACATCCGAGACCAGGATCAAAACAACCATTTCTGTGTTATCTACAACCTCCTAGAGTTTTTAAGAAAACCACTTCAGACAATTCTTATAGGATTCAGTTCATAAACCTGAAGACTGCGATTCTCTTCAGCAGCGGTAGCTCTGCTAAGCCATCAAGACCTCATACTTTAATTTCTACATCCCACTCTCTAGCAAGTAGTTGAAGCTCCACAGCAAAGTTGAGTACTTCAAATACTGACGGTTAGAGCTCAGTCCTCATTCCCACATAAACACAACCATTTTGCAAACATGATCTGATATTAATTACCCCCTTGGCACCAAAAGTCAGGATTTCCTGATGCAGCCCGCTAATGTAAAATGCATTAGTGAAAATGCTGGCTCCAAGGGGTTAGGTTCTCTAAATAAACATAGCAAAGTTCTTCTTTATTCACAACTCCCAGGCTATTCTGAAAGCCTGATTTCTCCAATGTGAAGAAAAAAAAAGACTAAAATCATCCTTGGGTTTTTAATAGGCTATAAATGCCTTTTTTCTATTCAGTTGCAGGAACTGAATGTCAAGTTGTAGATCAATGAAACCTGACTCTTTCTTGCTTTAGAATGAAGTTTGCTCAAGCTCCTCTCTGCGGTCACATGCTTTGTTTCCTCTCTCTAATGACAGGTGACTGAGGATCAACAGGACAGGTTTGCACCTCACACTTTTGGGCAAAGGTGGCAACACTAAAATTTGCAGGTAAAAATGGAAAAGTTTGTAAAAGCTAAGGAAGGTTATTTTGTAAAAAATAATAATAATAATAATAGTAATAATTTCTAAGGCGCTGATTTAAGAATAATTTTTCTTCCACTAGAAAAGGGAGGTAGGACTCAAATAAAGCCAGCTTGCAATGAATGAGAAATGTTCAACTCTGTTAACAAAATATGGCTGTGAGGCCAACGATTTCCATCTGAGAAATTGTCCGTGTCCTCATTGGCAATACCAGCTTAAGGCATTACCACCTTCAGCCATACCACAGTGCCCTGCCTTCTTGTTTGTGCCAAGACTTGAACGCGATCAGGAATTTAATCTGGTTTTAGCAGGAAAATAAAGAAACTTGGTTTTGTTTTGTTTTTGTTTTGTTTTTGTTTTGTTTCATTTTTCTTTTGAACGAGGTAAATCCCCTGAGCCATTCACAGCACAGTCCCACGCAGGGTTGTCCTGGGACACCTGACAACCCTCGTGAGCAGCGAGAATAGGAGATGGCCTCAGGAAGAGCTCACCCCAAGCTGCCTGTTGTTGAGCTACGGCACCCCGAGCGCCAGGAGCAAACTGCTGGGGCTGTAGCACGATGGGAGAGCACCGTGGAGGGGTGAAATCAGTTTCCAGATGTTCTCTCCTGTCTGCCACCGGCCAGGCCATTGGATTCATGAGCTCTTCCGAAGTCCCATGATGTAAAATTGCCACACTAGCTAATAAACGCAGCCTTAAAATGCCCGTGTGAGATGCCACAGAAGTCACAGACCAACAGTTGTAAGCCAGCTTGGACTCCCCTGCCTCACTGACTGCTCCCCATCCTATGTGACCCTGGTGTTTCAGAGGGGCCTTCAGAAATGAGATCCAAGATATGTGTTCCACCTCTCCTGTTGCTTGCTTTTCCTGCCCTTTCCATTCTTAGGGATCAGGGAGGGGGAGAGTAACGAAGCCCTGGTCTAGCCTTTCTATATGGTGTAATGAGGTTGGAGTGGTAGTGAGGATTGTAATTAATGAATGGCAAGCACTGTGTAACCAGGTAGTCTATATATGTGCTCAGCCCTCTTCCTATTTCAGAGCAACTAAAAATATAGGCACTTGTATGATAAGATCAGATACCAATACAAGCATCTCATCCCCACCTGATTTGCAACAAATGCCTGTTTAATATTACTCCACTACAAATAAACAAATTTGTATCTGAAATGCTGTCCAGCACGTACAATAAAATCTATTCAGCTAATGGTCCTGACACATTTATAAGAAGGGTTGAAACCTGCACTAGGTTGAAAGAAAATTCAATTACAATTTCAACAGAATACTTGTCCAGATCAAATTTTGTTTGCATCATCAACAACGTTTTTTGTTTGAATCATCAAATCATCATCAATGAGGCACACTTAATCACTGGAAAACTACAGCAGTTCTTAGAACAGTTTTCAAATGCTAACTCTGAGCATAATGCATCTTTTTGTTTAAACAGTTTGTGTATGCCATGGTTTATGTTGGCTACAAGTTTAACTTTCTTGATTCCAGCTAAAATGAAATCCCTTTCTGTCTTGGTATTCTGGCCTTCAATATTCTAATTTTTGGTTGAATCATGTCCTGAAAATTTGTTTTACTTTTGTCTTGCACACTTGTGGAGGGAAGAGTGAAATGGCAGCTTCAGGCTACTCCAAAATTTGTTCTTAATCCAAAAAAAGTTTGCCTTACAAGTTTTCTGATGGGGTCAAGATCCAGGGGAGGAGGGGAGAGAATTTTAAAATTTTGAGACTAAATACCTCTTTTCTACTCAGAGTTTTCAGAATTCATTCTTTGTCGTGCAGGTCTGAAAGGTTAAAAATAACTGTGCCTCCTGAGACTTCTCCCTGGGCTGTGTTCTTCCCTGGGATTCGGCGAGCTTTTTCCACCCAAACTGGGTCAACTTCAGTGCCTAATTTTAAAATCTCTGGGATCTGATGCTTTATAAAATCAATGAGAACTTTCCCGTTATATAATCCCAGCAGTCACATATGGTATGCTCTGGCCTGATGCTGCTGAAGCTCAATTTTATATATTGAAATATCCATTATTGGTTTTAAAGAGACTTGAGCTCCTTGTGGAAAATTATGGGGAAAATTCTTCATATATGGAGTCTTTCCCTGTCTTTTTATGCAGACTGTTTCCTTTTTGGACAAGAAGTGCACTGATATTACAGTTTTAAAAATGAGAATGTTTCCTGTCTGAACTTACAAAACTGTCTCTTAAAGTAAAGGTTGAGAAAATATATTTTCTTATATTTGCTCTGATTGTGTTTGTGATCTCTTTTACTCTCTGAAAATGTAATAAGAAAAAGTAGTAGTGGAGGTCATAAATATCTGTACCAATATTGTTTTTCTAGATGCTTTGATACTAGAGTTGTTCATGCATCTAGCCTGAGAGGTCTGGAAAGAACTTGAGCAATACTAAATAATATAAGGGACCTTTATTACCAGATAAATGGATAAACCAAAATTTAAGATTTATGCAAAATACCTCATTGTTATTCTAGTCTCCACTTAGAACTCTTCTTTGCTGTGATGTCTACAAAATATTTGACAACTCTTTGACTGCTTGTCTTCTAAACCGATGTCCATCATACCCATATGGCCTCTTTCTGTGCTCAGGCTATTCTGGTGATACCTGTCTGTTCCTAGACTTAGACTGTGTGTTGGAATAAGATTTTTCTGAGATGTGTTTGTGCAGCACCTAGCACAACGACATCCTGATGCATGGCAGGGAACAGAAGACGCTTCCGCAAGGCAAATTAACAGTGTCTTAGGGATTTAGAAATGACATAAAGAATTATTCGAGATTCAGCTCCAGAAAGTAAATCGCTATGTCAAAATTGTTAACGATAGCTGTGACAGGCCACTTGGTAGCAATGCATGGTTTGGAATATTATTGTAAACAATTTGACAAATACTTTAGATAATGAACAAAGTAATAAAAAATCAATGTCTGTTCCCAGATAATTTGTGAAAAGGAAAAAGGAGTGTATTTATCAAACAATATTGTTTCTGCAAATAGTTCACCTCGTGATTTCAGAGGGGAAATAGGTAGAAAGAGAAAATGAGCTCAACCAAACAAACATTGGTTTATATGTCAATATCCTTGTAAACGGCAATGACAGAAGGGAAATAGAGCTAATATGTTATGGGAACAAAATCGTTTCTAAACTGAGTACTTTGCTGGGACTCCCCCGAACCCCACCAGCCCCTTAACGGTGACAAATGCCATGGGCTGCACACTGCTACCCGGTGAACCCAGCTCGGGAGGCGAAGCTTTCGGAGGGCCTGGGCTGTGCTGCTCCGGTCACACATCCCAGCTCTTGCACTCACTCAAAGGCCATCCAGTACTGTGTGTTTCCTTTTGCTCTGTGTTCATCTGTGGCAAATTAGTGTTTGGGAAACAAACAGGCACGTTTCTGCATGCCTGGCTTGGAGCAGAGCTCCTTATGACTTTTTAAGGGCAACATTAATATCATTTATAGTCATCTTAATCATCCCCTTTTGACAGAAACAAACACAGAAGAGGGAAGCTTCTTCCAGGAGATTGCCTCTGCCTTGTTCATGACTCCCCCCTCAATATGGAGGCATCCGGCCCCTGCCTGGGATGGAGCTGGGCAGGTTTCGAGGCCCAGGGACACATACTGTGTCAAAGCACAGGGTGCTGCCCATTTGTGCTCCCCTCCCGCCCTCCCTTGGCACACACGCTGTTCCAGCTCTGGTAGGCAAGCTGGAGCACCCAGTCTGAGGGTCCTGTCCCCCCCCAGCAGCATGGCTGGGCTTGCCCCGCTGGTGGTGGCAGTGGCCGAGCTCGGCGCTCGTAGAAATCCTGCCGCACAGTCCCCGGCTGAGGAGCAAAGCTGGGTGCGGCCTGCTGCTCACGGGATGGCGCCCGTCACTGCTGGGCCGCGGGGACCTGCCGAGGGACAGGAGGCCGTTGTCGGGGCTGGCAGCTGCTTGCTGTGCCCTGGCTGCTCGTCTGCCCGAGGAAGGGGCTCGGGCCTGGCCTCCTGAGATCCATGGCCGTCCTTTGAATCTCCGTGTTTTAGTGCCTAGACCAGAATCTCAGTAGATTTGAGTGGGAGAGGTGCTCTCTGGAAAAAGAATTTTCTCCGCCTACATGAAAACGAGACTGCAGCTGGGGATAGGCTGAGTGGCACGAGCCCCTCAGGAGGTCTCTTTCCCACTAACACCCTAAAACCAGGCAACATATGCCTGGGAGTTTTATCTTCCTTCTTTCCGCAGTGATCTTCCACTAGGAGTAGTAATATTCCAGGGACGTGTTGTCATGTTGTGAGTATCCTAATATGCAGAGATAAGCATGGTCTCCACCCAAGTGCCTACTTTCAATGAGGGGAAAATGACATCTTGAGAAGGAAGGTGGCATTGAGATCTCCAGCTTCAGCTCCACGTTTGCTTACACCTCAGCCTATTTTTTCCTCTGGGATCATGAGGCTGTTTGCATAGGCTGAGTGATAAATGCCCACAACATTCAACTCATTTGGGGAGGTCGGATGTTCTTCTGCCACTATGCCCATGCAAGGTCAAGATACCCTCCAATAGGGAGTGGAGTAACAGTGCTTGACAGCAAATCGTAGGCACTGAATGCTGCCATAATCAATGGAGGTCTATGCTACAAACAGGTTGTAGCGTTATTTAAGTCGCAGAGGTTTGTGGAAAACATCAAAGAACCTTCTATCCTCATTAGTTTAGAGCGTGTTCATTCAAACTGAACACAGAGCATCAAGGAGTCTAAAGTTCATTTAAAGCCTATGTAAAGTTACAGGATCAAATTCACACTTAAAGCACCAAAATAAATAAATAAAATAAAATAAAATAAAATAAAGTTGACTTTCATAAAACAACTGTGAATTCTAGACAAATTTCTAGTTTCAGAGATAGCAATAAAATGCCCATGGAGTGGAATTGTGGATCATATCCTCTTTCTTTGGTTTCAGACAAGCTCCTTGGCTTGGAGAAAATCAAAAGCAAAGAGTTGGGAAGCCATTACTGGAGGGATTGATTTCGGTTTGTTGGGGTTACACAAGTCTCGCCCTGACTGCTCTTGTTCTCCAGGAGGCTAAGTGGTTATCGTAAATGTGAGGGAGTCTCTCCAGGTGCAGCAGCCAGCCAGGCAACAGCAAGGATACAGTAAGGATCCTGAAACACAAATGAAAAAAAAAAAAAAAGAAACCCAGTTCTGGTCCATTCAGAATTTTTTTTTTTTTTACCTACCTGACCTCACATACAGAAACATTATTTACAATACTAGCATTTTCCCTTCAGAGAAGAATGAATTTCCTTCTACAGACTTCAGTTTGCCATCTGCACTTCGCTTTCACTTATGTAGTCTGAATTTACTTTTCCTGAGGACCGATGAGCATCCTATTCAAACAAAGACCAAATAGCACAGTGCAGGGGAAATCTGGCAAGCCTAGTCCTCCTGATGGGTGAAGTATTAAGTCTCATTGTATCTGATGGCAAACTCTATGTTTTAATAGTTTTAGATATTAAATGCCAGTTTAAAACATGGCACAGAGATTGAGGTGGCTATAACCTGCTGGAAATCAGTGAGTACTGAAGTTTCTTTATGCTCAATCTCAGGCTCCTAGCCAGAGAAGTTTGACCTTTCCATACAGTTTTCATGTTTATGATTCTTTCTTTTTTTTTTTTTTNTTAACAATTCTATTAAATGTTTTTTTTTTTTTATTTTTTTTTTTTTTTTTTTTTTTTTTTTTTTTAAGATTGTTTTCTGTGTTATTTTTGCCAGCAATTTGGATTTGATTTGAAGACCTACCTAAAGCCTTTTAGATCATAGCAGTCCTTCAGCTGAGCTTCAGAGCCTTTCAGAAGGTCCACAATGCCTGGTGCCTGGATGGTATGGTGGTTTGATGCAGTCCATCATGCAGTCTGGACTGACTGCCCAGACCGCTCCTTGGGCTGTGGCCCCCACAGACCACCACCTCCTCCCCATCCCATTTCCTCTTTGGGTTTGAACACACAGGTAAACTTCACAAAGGGTCTGCAAACCAAACATTTATTGTGCCAGCCAGTACAGGATCAAACAGTACAGGATCCAATGCAGGACCAAACAGAAGTCACCTCTTGCAGGAAGACTTCTGCCATTTTGCTTGGACCTGCTGCTAAATTGGACACCCTCTTGCTAAAGGATGCCTTCCTGTCTCTAGGGCTGTAAACCCTGAGTGATCAAAAATCCTGAGGTAGATTCTCTCCAGAGAATCAAAGTGAAAAGACTGTCCCCCTAGCCATTAGGTTATATATATAAACAGTTTGAAATAGTGTTTTTTCAAAAAAAATACTCTTTTTTTTCTTTAACTCTTCTCTCCTTCCTTTGCACTGTTTGTATGCCAATTTTTAGTTGAAAAATCAGTATTTAACACATCCAGAAATGAACATCTCACCTTGCTTGCTCAAGCAGGTATTCTGCACATTGCCAAAGATGAGGGAAATCTATGTCACATGACAGTCTGGACTTTCTTCTCTACCATGGCCTCATTTCTTCCCTATACTTACTTGTTCATATGCAACAGTTCTAAAATGAAGACTGAGGTATATTCCTTATGCACCCACTGTGAAATTATTTTTCAATACATATTTATGTGAACTGCAAACATCTTTAAATGTAAAATTGTCATTACAGTGTCAACCATCTTGCTAACTGCTGGAAAACCCCTAACCTAAGCAGTGCTTTTTATAACTCAGCACATTAATTATATTTAGAATCCTTAATTATCTCTTTTCCATAGTCAACTAATAAATTCCAAACATTTAAAAATAATTTTAAATAATGCTGCTTTCTTTGCATATTTTCAATCAACTGCACAAATATCTAAATTAGCTGGTGATTATACGACATTTGGTTTGCTTTAAAAACTGGTACTTAATTGTCCAATGCAACATTTCCTTTCTTAGTTTCCATTATCCTCCCCCCTTGCTGCCCCAGGACCTGCTTACTGGTGCTGGGATGGGATGGGATGGGATGGGATGGGATGGGATGGAATCCTACCCTTGGCCTGAGCGAACGGCCGGGTTGGTGGCTGTCAGTTGCTCTGGGGTGACCACCTCCACCACCCTCTGAGGAGGCCACCGCTTCCTCCACACCTTACTATTCTGTGCGGCTCTGCAGATTTCAGTGCAAGTACTCATCATTTTAGGAGTGAGTACAACTGGTAGCAGGTGTAGCCTTTTGGTAGTGGTAGGCTCTGGGTCTCAGTTCACGAGCTACAGAGACCAGGTGTCTTCTTCTTGAGAACATCTTGACTATACTAAATCCTTTCATGCTCCAAACAGCTGTAGACAAAAGAGGAGCACAAGCTACAAATGGCACTATAAATGGTGAGCAGCAATATGCTTAAGACTCAGTTGTCTTATACCAACCCTTTTGCTTATACACACTGTTGTCAGTCATAATAATTGACCAGAAAGATGTCTTTTTAAGCAAGATTTTTACAAGTTTTTTTAATTTTGCAAACTTCTGCTTTAAAATCGTCTTTAAACAAATTTCAGTTTACCATGGTTTCCAATTAGAAAGTAAATATTAAAAATAATATCTCAGTTTTATTTTTATTTTTTTTTCTGACTTTTTTTTTTTTTTTTTTTTTTTTTTTTTTTTTTTTTTTTTTTTTTTTTTTTTTTTTTTTTTTTTTTTTTTTTTTTTTTTTTTTTTTTTTTTTTTTTTTTTTTTTTTTTTTTTTTTTTTTTTTTTTTTTGGTACTCAATAATTTTTCATTTGCTTTTAAAGCATGTTTTGATGGTTTATTTAGGTGGGAGGGAGCCAGAGGATTGAGGGAGGCAGGTGAAAAGAAGACTGGGAGAGTGGAGGTGAACTTTTCAAAGAGAAATTGAGAGAATAACAAAAGGAGATAATAACACTCAACATTTTCATTGAAAACTTCATTTCTCCTTTAGCTTGGCTGGTACTTATAATATCCAAGTATCACCATCCTGCTTACATCCTCTGACTCCCTGGGGGAGGCTCTGCACAGTGCCTAAGCATAGCTGCAAAAGGTTCCCACAACAAAACCCACATCATATGGAAAACAAGTGATGTCTTCAGAGAAACAAGATGATGGCATGAAGGGACAAAAATACCAGTATGATCTCCTTCTAAAAATGAGAACAAGCAGCTCATTCTGGACAGTTTCACATTTGTTACAGGGAAATTCTTCCTGAAGACCCATTGGGTATTTTTGTAGGGGAATTACTGAAGCGGTCTGCCTGGGGAGGGCCACCTTCCTGCTTGTCCCTTGCTTAATGTACAGATTGAATAGCGCTTCCCAGCATGGTAAAGGAGGAGTCACAGGGTGAGTGTGAGCTCTGCTGCAGCTGTTGTGTGGCCTCAGGCAGGTCACTTAGCCTGGCTCTGCGATGGGACCCTCCTTGCCTGTTCACCTTTGTAAAGCAGTTCTTTGACAGCATGGGATGAAACAATAGTGCTTTTATTTGGAGATTACTCTATGGTGCCCCTGTGAGGGAAAAAAAAGAAAAAAAAAAAGGTGATAATAAAACAGGGACTGAGTTTGCCCTTGGGGTAGTCAAAAAGAAGATGAACATTTGAAGATAGCTGAAGAAATATTTTCTGGCAGAACATCTCATGTGAAAGAAGGAAAGCGGAAGCGAAAGGGAAATACGCCTAGCAGAGCTTTGTGTCTTGGGGCTTCCTTTTCTGTGCAAGGACTTCTGTGTTGCAGGTCTCCACCCTCTTACCATCCTTTAAATTGCTCCATACTGGGGATTTCTTACTTATTAGAGTGAAGTGAAGACTCTCCCAAGGATACATCTGAGCAAACTCTCTCAAAAACTGACAGGCCAGAAAGCCTCTCTGGCTCCTGTGAGTGGTGAGCCTGGAGCAATGCTGAAGAGAGCCAAGAGCTGAGAACGAAGGAAATCGAGCCATGCATGCAGGCAGATGAGGAGAAAACAAAATGTCTCATGTACTGTCTTGACATCTGTCTCCTGCTGCATTGAAGAGGCAGCATACAGCCAGCAAAAACTGGAGTAGATCCTTTAATAGAAGAGAATTAGGAAAGCCAGTGGTCAGAAAGAAAACACTGATCCTGACATCATGATAACCCTAAGACATTTTTTTCTACTGAAAGGACTGAGGAAAAAAAAGCAAAAAACAAAGTGCGTACGCTAGAAATAAAAGTTATTTAATTTCTGTTAGCAGAAAGGAAATGTACAATGTGTCAAGAGCTCCTTAGGCTTCCTCGTTACTGACTATGAGAAAAATAGGAGCACCATTTTACAGATAGGTAAACTAAATGCTAAGGGAATCAAGTTTCTGGCTGTCATCACACAATATACCCAAGTCATACTTAAGCATGGATCCCTACACATCAGGTCGTTCCCCTGTCAATTTGCATGTGAGCTATTAAGAAAATACATTGATTATAAAGAAAAAATATACAATTCATCCAGCAGAAGATGATTGCAAGGCACCCACGTCATCCTTCTCTAGTCAGTCCATTGCACCTTTAGTCCATCTATGTGAGGAGTTCCCAAAGACTGGAACATAAAAGCTCCATTCCCAGCCTGCAAAAGAGATTTTAAAAATTCTGATTATATCCCAGATGTGTCTTTTATGTAGCCCCCTCATGAACAAAATGGTGGGTACACCATTTGTTTCTGCTTTTCACATGGTGTAGCTACTGACATTTGCACAAAGTGGGCAATGGTGTGAATGTTCCTTTCTGGATCTTTCACAGTTTTCTGTGTGTTTTACACCCATTCTGCACTGTGTTACAGGCAGAATATAAGGCAGTAGAGACTTAGACCAATGGAGTACCTGTTCATGTACGTGCATCTCTGCATGTTGCTTTTCCTGCCTCTGATTCCTATAAAGTGTTTTTCCCAGTGGGATTATTTTTGAACTTGTGTTATAAAGCTGATGTACATTTCCCCTATCCCAGGGTTATTTGCACTGGATTGCAGCTGTAGAGAAAACTCAAAGGATAGATGTGCAACTAAACAACTCGGACGAGATACAGACCACTACGAAATACATTATTAAGTAAAATGACATTTGATTTGTAGCTGTGAGACCAACCCCTTTTGACATTCAAGGGAGCACAGCTATGGGCTGCCTTGAAAGTCTCCATACATCGATAATTTTTCTGTTGCTAGGAGGAAGGGTTTTGAAGTGGGAAGAGAAACAGAGACCCTCTAGTCAACGGAAGGATCCTCATGTAAGGGTCAAGAGGGAGAAGAACTCAGAGAGAGAAAAAAATTCAGCTGACCATACTGTGCTATTCTCTATTCACTTTAATAGCTATGTCTAATGATATGATTTAAAGCTAAACCTCAGGAATGTCAGGAGTTTTTTCTCATGGTGACATCCCATGTAGGAGGAGTCTCCTGAGTTCTCTCTTGAAAAACAGAAAGATGAAAAACTTGCCTTGGAGAAATTTCCTCTGGATTTGAGCTTGCTGGTGTATTGTTTACTCAAATGATTTATGGACTGGAGATTAGTGAAGTCATAGCAACACAGAAATTGCCAAGTGAAAATAAAACCAGCCCTGTGTACTCTTATTGAACATAATCAAGGAAGCAGCTGACAAACAGGATTTTTTTTTCCCCCATTATGCAGAGACTTTGTATGAAACAAAGCGGATTCTCGCCTTTCAAAACTCTTTGAGCAGTGCCTGGCATTCCAATAACTGGTGTGATTAATTTGACTTCACCAAATAACCAAGTATTTTGTGTCCTGCCGTACACTATGTATAACCCACAAAGACTTGTTTCCTTCCGGAGAAATGAATGTGTCCTTCTAGGAGGAGAGGGCTGGATGGCCCATAGGACTACCTGTCGGAGATAGGTTCAGGACCTCACCTTCCACCTCTGATGCCTTGCCTTACTTTTCTAGCTACGAAGGTGCCACGATAACAGGACTGGGTGTGCTGATATACTGGTGTAACACATCAACATGGCGGTGCCACTTCCTACTGGGGAAAAACAGGGCACAGTAAGCATAAACTCGTTACTCTGAATGTTTGTGGGTTCGACCACAGTATAAAGCTTCTTTGCCATATCTTTTCATCTCTCTTATCTATTTAGATTGCCAAGCCCTACAGAAGAAGACTCATTCTTATTTTACATTTTTGCACAGCAGTGTACACAATAGGATGATGTTTGTAGTGGCTGGAAGCTGGTGCTGAACTGCGGGTAGCTCACTCTAGAAAGGCCAATCTTGAAATCTGACCTCAGGAGTGGTGTGACAGGGAGGTCACACCTTGTTGACTTCTTTTGGCTCATTCATGATTGGCCTTGTGCACATGCAGGAAGGCTTTGTGATCACTTAGATTAAGGTAGAATTATCTATTTGCTTGTATACACTGACAAATGGATAGCTTCCCCTTTATGTAAATCCTATTCAGTCAGTAAGTAGAGAGGAAAGAAGAGTGTCTGTGGACCTGGAAACCAGAAGAAGAATAGATAGCTCCATCTACAAAAGCTGCCAAACTGTAACGAAGTACAAGATCAGGGGAGACATATGTCAAGACCAGTGAGATGAGCAATTTGTTGAAGTGGCAATTTAGGTGCAGAAAGATCAGTCCAAGAACTAAATTGAAAACGTACATCAATATCTTGCTGGTGCTCCTATATGTAGCTGAGTAAAACCACTTCACCTGGAAAGGAGAGAGGAAGGACAATACTTTTTGACAAGTTGGGGTCTACAAAGACTTTCTGGAGTAAGGTAAATGCTGTGGTTCCTAGGGGGACAGTCACAGCTTCAAAGTCAAGGATCCAATTGAGAAGTTGTCTGGAGGCAGTCAAAGACAAAACAAAAGTTCTTGTGGGGATGCAGGTAGTGGATAACTGAGATGATGTTTGTCTACCAAAGATGCGGAACTGCTGGTAGCAAGCAGAAGGGAGTGCCCAAACAGAGCTCTTTGAAGAAGGGCTACCCTGTGTGTCTTAAAATCAGCACTGAAGACAGATATCTGAAAAGCTTTCCTCTGCTTTGTAGATCTCCATGCGGGTTAGCAGGTCCTCTGATGTGAGGCCCTTGTGATAGCGGATTATCCAAGATCTAATCATTTGGTGTTGTCTGGGAGACAGTCGTTTTCTCCGTTAGATACAACCCTCCTGACCCCGCTGGGTTATTTGCTGCTGAAGCCGACGTGTATAAGCAGTATCAGTATCACTGCCCCAAACAGGTTACTGGGAGTTCACGTCCTGTCACGTATCATTTCCACATCTCTTACTGTGGTTGCTTTGGTCAAAATGCCTCTCCGTAGATGGAGTTTTGCCAGGACGACTCAGAGAAGTGACATTACCTTTATCCAGTTCTTATTGTAACAAGAAGGAGGAATAACATCCTTTTTACTCAGTGCTGACGCAGTGGAATACTGCCAAACCCCTGGAAAGCCTCCAAATCGGCACATTTCTGCTGCCCATTAAAAACTAATACAGTAATACCAAAACAGAAAGCACTGTTGACAAAAACATATTTTTCCCACAATTTAAGATCCCAATTTACATGTAAAATAAACATTGAATACAGATTTAATTCACTTTTTACATCCTCTGACGGTGTGTAATAGGAATAACACCTCTTTTAAAGTAAACTAGAAAAAGGCAGACTTTCATGCACTGAATAAAGATCTCAGCTCACAATTTTGGCTGCCTCGGCACACAGCGCTAGTTTAGTTCCTAATTTCCTCTCGAGTGACTTAATGGTACAGTATTGCTTAATTATAGCAGTTGCAAGCTCCATCCTCTAAGAAATATCACTGGGACCCAAACATCTGCAACATTTTGAGGGAGGAAGATACCACATAAAATACTCATTTTTGTATTATTTTGTGTTTATTAGTCTGTCATACATCACATAGCTACTAAGCAGTTGGAACAATGCAGCATTTAAATAAGAACCAATGGTAATGAAATATAAGGTGTTAAGTTACACAAACTCTCTCTCCGTCAAAGTCTCAGGCTACAGCAGGGGGCACTTGCACGTCAGGTGAGTTTTTTAAAAGCAAAATGCAGGTGAACCAGAGATCCTAAAGGTGGAATACATCTCCTGGGTCGTCCTAGCCCATCGCTCCCTGAGCTGCACAGCTTTGTTCTCAGCTGCGTATTTATTGCTGTTTTATCATGTGTTCTTCTGAATGTCCCAAGCGATATGGCTTCTACCCCTTCCCTTTGGGAGACTTTCATGGCCTATTAGATCTCACTTTTGGGAAGCTTTTCCCCTGATTTTTTCAGTGTTACTTTTCCTTTTTGTAGTTTTATTCCCTTTACTCCTGGTTATATCCTTTTTATTACCTTTAATATTTCTTCTCCCCTCCCCGCCTCTCTTCGTTAGCATCGCAAGAGAACATTTGCATGTGACAAAAATAGCTTCCCCACGTCCGGAGGTGCACAGGGATTTAGGTTCTCAGAGAAGTGGAGAGAAGACCGGGCAGGTATCAGCACACAAAGCACTCGCACACCTGTCCCAGCCTATTTGGCAGCACTATTTGGGGTGCAGCCCTGACATGGTGCCACCACGGCGGAGGAGCCCAGTCCTTGCAATTGCCTGAACGCAGGCAGGTGAGGAGCCAGCCGTCCTGCGGCTGCATCGGCGGGCAAACTCCACACCTACAGCCGCACCAAAAAGCAGGCTTCTCCTCAAAGCAAAGCTGTTTTCGATGAGAGCAGGACAGAAATCTCCACAAAGGAAATAGCGTTTGCCTGTTCAGAGTCTATATGAAATCTTAAAGTGTGATGAGTAGGAAAAAAAGTTCAAAATGCTTTAATGTACTTACTGTTGCTATAGAAACTATTTCCCCGGCCATCTGCAGACCCAGAGCTTGTGTCTGACTTCGTCCCTGGCTACCCGGGAGGGGGTCTGGGGGTGTGCGAAAAGAGCAGGTTGGGAACATGTCAAAGGTGTGGCAAACCTGTAGTTTTTCATACTGCCTTCTCTGGAAAAGGTCTTTAAAAATAGACAGTTGGGGAATGCTGCTCTATCACTAATGGAAGAGAGCAAAAACAGCATCAAGATCTGGAGAATTAAATTCATTCTGACGGAGTTGCGGTGAACAAAGGAGCTCCAAAGGTATTTGTCTTTTGCTGTCTGAAGAGCTTGGTCCATGTGTCCTACCTGCCCAGAGGTTTTCTAAATGTGATTATGTGATAATGCATGTGATTTTCAAACTTCATTATGAAAAACGTTAAGTACTAATCTTGAGAGTTTCCCCTGTACTTTCTTGAAGCAATCAAATGGGCAACAGCTAAAGAAGTGCCCTGTTTCCTTGGTTTTGATCTCACTCCTAGAGTAGCACAATGAGGAATTTATGAAAGAATAGTAGAAAGGGTGTTGGCAATGGAGAGAAAACTCAGCCCAAGACATTCCCAGAACTCTGTCTCTCCTCTCCATTTTGTCGAGTTGTTAAAATGTTAAAACCTTACAGGTAGCACTTCCCTTCCCCATCATCTTCCCCAGGCATGGTGTTTAAGCGGTCCTATTTCCAAAGGTGGCTTTATTTATCTAAGCAGTGGGTATGCAATTGCAGTGAGGTCAGTGAGAGGCCAGGCAATGCCAGTCAGCCCGGAGGTCAGAATATTTCTTTTCTCTTCCCTGGAAAGAAAACACTACATAATACTTACCTCTCAGCAATAGTGTTTCTCGAGGGAAGGGATCAGAATCTGAACAGGGAATGACAAAAAGAATTTATGCAGGCAGATCCTATTAATTGTCAGCTTGGGTTGTGGGGACATTAAAATTTGCCTAGATTTTTAAAAAAAAAAAAGTGGATCCTGCAGTCAACAATGAAGCATGAAGCAGTGTGGTTCTCCCCCTTAGAAATGGAGAAAATAAAAAATAATTAAGAAAAGCAAATCCCGATATCCCCATAAATAGCTGATGACATTCTAACCCCAGCTGGTCTTCTGCTTTGCCAAACCTGTCAGCTAGACAGGAGCCTGTTGCTGCCTGTACCTCTGCTGTTGGTCTTTTTGCTTCCCCTCTTCTCTCCAAAGAGTTCCTCTGGAACAGCAAACTGTTAACATAAGACATATTGAATAACTGTCTTCTGAAAAACAGTTTCAATTCCCTTCCACTTCTTAATAAAACCCACTATGGCGAGGCACTTGCATTCTGCCCTTCACATTTTTCAGTGAAGACACCTAAACGTTCTCATCATTCTTCAGAATTGTGCTCCTCCTGCAAGGAATTTAAGATTAATCTGCCTCCACAAGAAAATATTCTATATATCAATTATTAATGAACTCTTTAATAGGATTTCCCTAGCTGCATCTTGCATGTCTGCTTTGGATATCCTGGCTGTTTTTCCTGGTGGCTCTAAAAAGATTAGGGAAAAATGTTGCTTTATAGGCTTCCAATTGAAATATTGAGAATCACAAGAAGAGTTTAGAGAGTTTTTTGGTTGAATCCACTTCATTCACTGAAAAATTCTCTTGCAGTTTGACCAAAGCCGAGACTCAATGAAGGAGTTTAGCTGAACAAGACTGGAAGAAAAAAGACAAGTTTTGCATGGCGTTTCCAAGGGCAAGCAGACCAGCCTCCATATCTCCCCTCCTTCTCCCCCAGGGAAGATGAAAGAGCCTGAAGCCCAGCTTCCCACCTTTGCACCTACCTCTGCTTGCTGCCCTGCATTGCTGCTGGCCGGCTGGGAGGCAGAGCCGGGGGAGCCCGACCCCTGGAGCTGGGGGCTGAGGCCAGGCCGAGGTGCCCAGCCAGGAGGCTGCGGGTGGGAGGCAGAGCCGGCACGGGCTGTCGGCCTCCCTTCCCCTCCACGCAGGCACCAGTCAGGGTTTTTCTCCTCTACCCAGCTGTTCATTTTTATGAGACTCATAGGAACTCAATATCTTTGAGACCTCTATCGCTCTTCTCAAATTTGTCTGAAACTCACTAATGGGTTAGAGAATTATTAGGGGAGGACTGACTGACAGACAGAGTGATTGTGGAAGCCTTGTTTCCTCCTGAAACTTGGCTGAAAGCAAAGAACCGGTGGGAAAGCTTCTGCCACCTCCTCTGATATGAACATTTTGTATGTCGTTTGGATCCCTTACCCATTTAATATACACCTTTTGAGTATGGACATTTATTACATGGTTAGATTAGCTGTACATAAATCTGCAGCCTATTCATCCTGTCTTCCAGCTGCTGGGAAAACATTATCAGTGGTAAAAAGTCCTTTTTTTGAGACTCGTAAGTCAAATTTCCACCAACCATCAGCAGAGGTCTTTCATGGATCCTTGAAGTGAGCATGGCTTCCTCTGTTTCTTACAATGGGCATTCCTGCTAGAGAGTTGCTCTGAATCATTATTGATATTAATTATTATCATTATTACTACTGATGAGGGGATGACTGCATTATTTGCCTCTAGGCTTTTTGCAAAACAGCAATTTTCTGACTAATTTTATGTGTCCTCTCCTAAAAGTGCTACAGATGGCATCCTAGAGAGTGCCCTGGCATATGGGGAAAAAAAAGGAGTTGCATGAACTATAGGCATAATGAAATAATGCATGTGAAATTCTAGTTTTTCTTAATAGTTTTCTTTCATTCTACTTGATTCCTAAGGACAAGAATAAATATCTTCCCCACTTTTGCTGGAAATCACCTTGGCTGATTAAAGGAGAATGCTTTGGAACAATCAGATTTATCAGCTTCTAATTTAGATGCTGAATAACAAAGAGATCTTTTCTCCCAGCCAATTTTGGGTACTCCAGTTATGGTAAGGAGATGGTAACAAACAGATTTAAACCCCCTGACTATAAATATGCCACCTTCATTTTTTGAGGTTTAGTTTCTGTGGTGTTTTTGACAGCCATACAGGCTCTCCAGTCAGCTACAAACACTCCCAAAGAGTCCAGCTAGACATGGCTTAATCTTCAGAACAAAAAGTAAGAACCTTTTGCTCAGCCCACCTTCTTAATGGTTCACAGGGACAACAGATTTCACATAATTAAATACATATATAAGATATAGATTAAAAAAAAAAAACACATTATTTTCAAGTGATTTTTTACTCTTCCTATTGCTAGCACTCCAACTATAAATACCTGAGAAGTGTTCAGTGTGCACAGTCCGTGCTTTTTTTCTCTCTCATTCAGTCTCTCGCAGCTGACTTTGCTTGGCTTCCAGGTTATATTAAGGCTTTTGGCTTTGCGGCTGTAGGGAGAAATCTCAGCGCAGACGTGGAGCTTAGCGAGGGAGGGCTGTGAATAGAGTCAGCCAGAAATACTGACAGTAAGTCAGGGTAGGCAGCAAGGGAGAGAAGGAGTGACTGACTACTGGTGAAATCTAGGATTAAAAATATATCATTGGAAAAAAACTGCAGAATATGAGATTCTCTGAAACGCTCTCCAACTCGAAATCAGAGCCCCAGTAAAACCTGAAGTAAAAAAAGTTCTGACTTGCTCTGTTTTATTTAAAATTCCCTCTTTACCTTTCAGACATGGATCAGGTACTGGGTGTTTCCTTTCCTTCTGTTCTTTAAAAGCCAAATTAAATCCATGGTTGTTTTATAGAGAAAATTGTAAGCTAGGGGGGTTTATAAAAAGATCTATGGAATGAAAGGTTTAGTCTTTGACAGGGAGCTAACAGGGGTGCTGCATATACTCAGCTATCGCAGCCTTTCTCCTGCAATAATTTTTACTGACCTCGGCTCCAATTTTATGCTCATTACTCAGGCAAATGGCTCATTGTTTTCACTGGCAGCTTTGCCTGAGTATGAAATTCAAGAGGAAGCTTTGAAACTGTGAAGACATTGTAGAAATCCGTAACTGTTGGATTGATTTACAGTGAAAGCCTGAGTAGCGATACCACAATGTGTCTGAAAGCCTGAGACAGCAAAGACCTCTGTAGTCAGACGAGTGCATGACTGAGCATCCTCAGGTCTGATCAGGATGTCCTACCTAAAATGCTAGGGAATGCCTGTGACATTAAGAGCTACATGTTAAATGAATTTGCAACATTAACACAGGCGGTGCACAGGTGAAATCTGCAATAAATGAGTGCCTTTGCGTTTTTGAATGTAAAACAATGCGTTGGGGCATAAGTGATTTGCATCAGCAAAGATGCGTCTGGCATAAAAAATGAATGTAGCAAAGGATTTTTCACTCCAGTTCAAGAAATTATCAGAGTGAAAAAGGACAGGGCAAGGGCTTGCTCCAGAGCTGCAACCCCTGGGTGAACAACCTACACCAACTTCTGCGGGACCTACCAATTTTGCAAGTTTTTAAGGAGCAGCTGTTAACAGAGATATATCTCAGTCCCTTAGTTGACACTTGTGTTAGCTCTTTTGAAGGAAAAAAAAAAAAAAAAAGAAGCTGGAGGGAGAGAGCTGGAGCTGCAGGGAGTCCAGAAGAGCCCACTGAGCATCCTCCAGATGGCACAGGCTGGGGGAAAAGCGCCACGTCAGGGGAAGAGCTCAAGGGAAGGAAGGGAAACTGGAAGAACATTTAGAGGGCACTGAAGTAGGGAAGAGAAGCTGTAACAGGAGAAGAGGTACCGCTATATAAACATATATATTTTTTGGCTAAATCAAAAATCTTGTCAGTGATTAGCATTATGCATGAAACTGTGGAGTGTGTCCCTTCTGTCTGGCTGTATGGGGAATTCGGATTGCCTCTGGAAACCATCTCAGTGTCTCCACACACTGAACCGGGGCTAACAGAAAGCACAGACACGTGTGGCATGGGGGTGCTCACTCAGTGCATTTGGTGTCCTCTGCAGAGGTCCCTCCGGGTTGAGGACAGCCACGAACATGGGTGTCCCCCTTCCCGGGCGGGTGCCCCATCTCCAGCGGCACACAGCAGGGTTGCCCGGGCTGTGTCGGACTGACTTCTCCAGAAGCAAAGGCCAGAGAGAGGAACTCTGGAGCCTCCCCGGCTTGTTTAATATCCAGAAGCACCAACATGTTCTCCAGGAAGATGAGGCATTTGCTGGGCATTTGAGATTATTGTAGAGCCTGCGACCCAGTGTTCAGGGGCAGATTTGGATTAAAATCCGCAACTCCTTTTTACTGGAAAGCTTCATAAAAATGAATCATTTTACAAAGCACAATGGGGTAAAACTAACATTATAAATTTCCTGCAGAGTGGAGATTCCAGCTTTTACCTCAAAAGAGAATTGCAGTAGTGGCACAAGTTTGTTTTCCAAGGAGAAGTTGACAAAACTCGCAGGCTGCCAGCGAAGGATGCCCACAGATTCTCTGTCCTGTCTGGGGCTCCCAAGAGTTTCAGGGCGGTGCAGGTGAAGACCAGCAGGTAGATGGGGTGGCACCCAAAACCTCTGGGGAGACATGTCTACTTCCAGCGGGGAAATTTGACAAAAATGTTGTATTCTGCAGGAATGTGTCAAGGTTGTAGAAGTGGCATTTTCCCATGGGAGGAGAGCTCTTCCCTAATTTCTTATTTTTTTTTTACCCAGGAGCAAGGAGTAAGTCCTGCCTCCTCAAGAGGCCTGTACCATCTCCTCAGCTGAGACAGCTTTTCCCTTTATCTCCAGTGGTTTTCCATGCAATGCCATTAACAGCAACATCAGTTTATCCCACGACAGTTAATGCTTTTGATTTTATCACGTTTTTATTGCCTCTGGCTAGGGAATCCCCCTGTATCGCCTCCTTAGGTCATCTCCTCTCCCCCAGGGTGGGAAGGGATCTTTCAGAGAGAGCACCTGGGACCTCACGGTGGCGACTGGAGGAAAGTTGCCATGCTGAACTAGTCACCACTCAGTGCCATGTTTTTTATCCAAGCTGGATGAGGGATTACTCAAGGACTGTCACCTACAGGTGCTGATTCAAGGAACAATGTTATAAAAAACTTTAGAAGAGTGAGATCCTTCTCTCTGTGCCACGGGGGATGCATGTACTGCATGATCCACACCTCCACCTGCACTGTGTTGCATGAGGGACCTGCCGTGGCGCGGGGTCCTCCTGCTGTCCAGCCCCCCCTGACTTCTTCAGTTCTCCATGTCCCTCAGGGTAATGCGGAGAAGTGGATTGAGGGACCCGGCCCTAGGAGCCCTGCCGAGCCAGCTAACACCTACCACCAGGGCGGGACTGGGGATGGGGCATGGGGCAACGCGCCTCCTCCATGGACTGGCACAGGGAGCGACCTGCAGTGCTCACACACGTGGCAGATAAGAATGTATTGGCTGTATGCAGAGATGCCAGCTGCAGGCAGGTACCCCACTTCTGCAGCTGTTGTGAATATACACATCTTGTATTTTCAATTGTTTTTAGAGAAAAACAATGGCAGGACTTAAAAAAATAAAAGGCCACAAATACCATTTCCTGTGTTGTGTGAACTCAGATTTGCTATTATTCCCTTCTCTGTCTGCTGAGTTTATGATCAAGCCAAACAAGCCTCCAAGCACTGCCAATTGCAGTAGCAGGTTAAGCGATTTGGGGTATAGCATCTCAAAAAAGCCATCAGTTACCAGACTGCATTGCCCCAGATGGGACAGTGATTTCCAATTTCATCTTTGGGCTACTGCTTTTTTTGCTACTGTTGACTGCTGTTATTTATTCTATAGTAATCTTTTTATAAGCTGCTGGACAACTGAGAAGCATGTGTAAGCTTGCAAAATACATGTTTAAGATGGCCAGCAATGCTGTCTTGTACAAAACTCTTACTTAAAAGTTTGTGATGTTTGTTTGTTCTTTCTGTCCTTCCTAGACATCAATTTTCTCCCAGAAGCTCTTGATTTTATTTTCTGTAAGCTTTGATGTACTTTTGCAAGCTCCTACCACTGCTTCTTAGACCTTCGCTTCTTAACTAAAGCCATTTATTGATATACTACATCTCTCAGTGAAGTAGTGCATCAATAAATTAAAGATTAGTTCAGTGTGTCAGCTCTCTCTGAGCATGCTGGGAAACACTTGCCACTTTGGATGGCTGTGGAGGCCAAGCAGTATCCTCGTGCAGGAAAGATAATAACTCTGAAAGATTTAAGCCTTCTCTCCACAACATCCGCTCCTGCTAAATATTATTTGAAAGTCACCTTTTAAACTAATTCATAGATTCTGCTTACTACTAAGCAAACAGGTGGCAGTAAGTTTATATACTATAAAGAAAGGTGTCCAAACCAATTTTCATTTTACTGCATTTCATTGTTCCTCCTCTCGGATATGACTTTATGCAGGCTATTCATAGTGATAAACAGCTTTGTCCCATATTTAAGCGCATCGGGTTCCCTGAGTGACTTAGACTCCAATTGTACTTTTGACAAATGCGACCGCAAACTTTCATTGCACCTAAATTTTTTTTGCACTGACATGGATTGAGGTGCAGTACTACTGAATAGGATGCCACAGGTCTTATCTTAAGTGTTCTTGAGAGCTCTTTTGTTCTTTATTACTCTTTTTACATTGGCACTCATTCATTCCTCAGCGTTTAGTTCAAGATTTTGTACTGTTTACTGGTTAGATTTATGCCTTGTTCTTGTAGTTAATTTCTAGGATATCACTTTGGACAAGATTTGCAAATGGGAGCCAAAATTAATGTTCAAACGCAGTATTTTCATTGCTAGATAGGCGTTTTATCTACATGTGTTCTGATGGTAGAGCAGATCCCATAAATTTGATTTTTGATTTAGAAGATGAAGGATACTCTGCACTTGTGCAGATGAAATCTCTCATTTATTGCCCAGTTAAAGATTTGGCTCCAGCCCTTCCATTTTGAAAACAACATCTTAATTCCTTGAATCCAAAGCATGTGCTTCATGGTCAGTTTGCATTTTCCCAAAGGTGTATCCACTTCCTTGGGCTTCCCTCGATGAAGAAGATGGACGTGGAATGGCAAACCAGAAGCATCTTGGGCACACACAAAGCCCTGGTTACAAGCAAAATTGGTTCTCTCCCGTATTTTGAACCACTCCCTTGGGGAATGTGATTTCTTTTTCTCTCTCTCTTTTTTTTTTTTCCTGCTTATTCATGAGGCAGTCCAGATTTCTGCTGTGGCTGCACTAGGACGGTATTTGGAAATGACCACGAAGGACCAGGACTTAGCTGTGATAGGTATTATCATAAGAGAGAGTTTGTATTTGCGGGGGGGGGTCTTCGCGAGCGGTCATTGAAGTCTCTTGACTGGGTATGGGGAAACATTTGAAATGGACGAATAATGAATGATACATAGCAGACAGACCTTATAATGAATATTTTGCTGTGCACAGACGCCCATGTTAACATATGAATGTGGCCATTTGTATGAAGAGCAGTCGTTCTCCAAACGTTCACGGGGAACAAAATCCTGTTTGCACAAAGGTTCGTGAATAATGAATATAAACAGGGACATGAAGAGGGCACTTAGATACCATGGTGATGGGTATAGGAGAATGGTACATACATAGCCAGATGGCTTTACACAGCCAATTGGAATTGAAATGAATGAATGATTCCCGACAAACCCTCCCAGAGTGCTTACCCCAGGCTATACAAGAGAAACCTGTAAGGTCATCTTAGGAAAAAAAAAATCTCTAGCTATTTAAATATTTTTGGCAAAATCCTTAGCGGAGATATATCGTGCTGGTTTGGAGCCTCTGGGAGCTGTATGGTCTGGTGAAACTTTGCACTGTGAGGGGTTATTATTAGCTGTATTGCCTCTAAAATGCGAGCTGATGGTGGTTGGAGTGCCTGCAGGATGGATGTCCAAGCTTAGCTGACACACAGTTTTTTTGAGAGTCAGTCATAAAGAGTGGGGTTGCTGTACCAGCCCTCATCCTCTGAGGAAAGCTGGAGTCTTCAGCTTCCCCAGTACTAAGGAGCAGCAATGAAGAAGTAACGAGTGTATTAATTGGCTACCTGGCACTCAGCAATGGGAAGGTTTCCTCCCATTGCTGGTGGACAAAATAACAGAAAGTGACTTTAAAAGGACAAGGCTCCTGCAAATTATGTTCCTGTCTCTATGCTTCTCTGCACAGAGAAAAGAAATACCTGATGTCATCCTACCTGCTCCAGGAGGTAAAGAGTTACTTGAGCACTAAGCTCTGATGGTGGGACTAGACAAATTCATCTCAGCTCCAGCAGGGAGCTTGCCTTGTGAAATTACCTCCATTTGTAGATAATCTTCATCTGATTGAAAATTCTTCTCAGAGCTAAATTTCTCAGCTAGAAATGAGTGTACTCACATTGAGAGTGTACGAGATACTTTGGGCTAAGTCCCCAGGGAGATGTTCTTGGTGTGCCCCAAGCATCCTCCCAAGGAACAGGCGAAAACCCCTACATGTGACCCCAGCACAACGTGCGGTACATTCCCTGTGTACGCAAGAAAGGTATCTGGCAACTGTTAATATCTGCCTCTCAGAGAGCTACACACATTAGCCTTGGTGTTTAACTGCAATGTTTCCCGAGCAATACTACAAAGGCAGTCCTTTGGCCCGTGTTTCAGCAAAGCTGGAGTGCAGGAAAAATGAATGGTGATAATAACATGTAATGCTGACTCCTTTACCACTGAACAACTGATTGCTGTATTCACATCCCTAGTTACAAAATCAAGATGCGGGCGCTTATAGGTGAGGCTTTGGACGTTTATCCAAATGGATACTTCTGCTAGCTGGTTAAATGTGTAGTAGTTAGCAGTTATTAGGAACCTGCCCATGTACAAGCAATTGGTGAGCTTTTGTTAAAGGGAAGAGTAAAATGTAAAATGTCAAGCAACTATCTCTGACTGACACTTGGGAAACTGAGCTGCTGATGATTAGTATCCCATTTACAATTAAAATCTGGCCTCCTTTTCTAATTTTTGTTGACGTGCTGTTGGTCTGTGGACTCCTAATAGACATCCTGGATTTTTAAATAGACCTTGCTTTGACTTCCAATTACCATACAATTAACAATTCTAAAAATGCTGCCTTTTAATTTCACTGCTCATATTCATTTTTATGTGCACTCTGAATTTGCTATCCTGGCATGCCTCTTGTATACTCTGGTTTAGTATATCAGGCTGTATTTCTATTTAAGATGCAGAGGTAGCTAGTCTATATATCTATTTGGATCTATTCTTGCTTCTGAACAAAGGAAAGCTCTGCATAGCTCCAGAAGCTACACCTCCCCTCAATCCACTGCATTTACTTGCAATGCCATGCTGCAATTTAACCACAGGGGTGTTGAGGCAGAACCCCCCGGCTGCAGGATTCTGTGCCAAAGGGCCCACGGTCCCCAGCCGGGCCACACGTGCAGAGCTGTGCCTGTGTGCATGAAGCTCTCAGGTATTTCAGTACGTGGTGTGCAGCTCTTGACTGTCCCCTTCAGCATCTCTGGGAACAAAAGGTTTAAAATTGCTCATAAACCCCGTGGCCTCTTCTTCCAGCAAGTGCTACAAGAAGGAAAATGCTCCATCAAATCACAAGCCAGAAGTTCCTAAATTTTTGAGAACCTGCCCTTATAGGATGCTGGACCCTCACGTCAGTTTCTCTTCTAATAACTGCAAGATTTTGAAAATGGCTGGTTCCTGGGAAGGATGTGGGGACAGCAGCACCCTGTCTCTGCATGGCAGATCGCTCCTGTTGGGGCATGCATGGGGCACACTGCCAGCAGCATGGTTAGGGACAGATGTCTGGTAGAAGAAAAAAATGGGGCAGGACCCTGGAAAGTTTTAAGATGGATCTTCCTCATTTTCAGAAGAGAATTATGTAAAGCTGTTGCCTGCCATCACCAAGGTTTACACTGTATGGCCCAAGGGGTCCCTTCAGCCCTGCGCTTCTGTGGACTACAGGAACAGTCAAAAACCACTGTGGCAAGTGTTCCACTTATCATTCATTTGGATTTGTTTATCTATGTGTTTTCCCAAATTGATGCTATGTTACTTGTCTTCCTAACACTGTTCTTCCTTCACACAAATACCCAGAGTTTTCAAGAAGAGAAGTATTACCTATTAGTGTGCCCAGGAAAAATATTTAGTAATTCCAGGTGCTTAAACTGGTAATTTAACTGGTATTTAATGGGTGGATGCTTAGACTGGTAATGTTTGTTTATTTCACAAGACTTCCTCAGCAAACCTATCCTTCTTGCTGCTGCTAATCCCTGGCAGAAGGGATATGGAAAGATTATAAAAGCTGCCAGTAATTTTGAGGACCAAAATTCAGTCTCTTGGTACCTTCCTGATCTCTTCATTGCTTTGTTGCAGCAAAAGGCCCTTGGTAGCCAGAAGGACACTCATTCCTGAAAGGAATTTCAAAAAGTGCATAAAGTTGGTATCTGCTTAGAAGTAATAAGAAACAGGAGCATCTGCCAGAGACAGGAGCATGTTGCTGGCTTAGTAAAACAGCAGGGGAACCTGCTGTTGACCAGATTTGTCCATATCAGTGCAGGTGTCTCTGCAGTTAATAAGAATTACTATTTACACTTGTTTTCAGAGATCTGGAGACATGGGGATAATATAGATAGCCCGTAAGTCATAAAGAGCAAGTAGATATGACACATGTTCCCATTAATGTATAGTGTTACTCCTTGGAGTTTGTGATATTGAGACATTACAAAGTATGGTATGAAATACAGATGGCTCTGACTCTTGTCTATATTTGTTTAATTAAAGCAGAATATATTCCAAGACAGATTTGTATCCTGAATTCTAGATGGGAAAAAGGATGAGCAAAGTTATATGTAAACTGAGCGTGTTCAGAATTACCTGGACATGGCAGCTTGGCACAAGTGGGCTAGATTTGCTCTTTATCCTCAGAAAAAAAACAAACAATGTGAATGTTTAAGCACATGCAGTCATCTCCCTTTGACAAAGTGTGTTCTAATGAGTCAACGGAGGTGCAAAGGCCATTTTTCAGTCGGTGTACATGTTTCTCTCTCCATGCATACTGACACCACAGAGGCAGACCAAGCCTCCCAGATGTGCCTGCCCTGCTGCTTGGGCCTGAAGGGAGAAGCCAGAGTGAGGGTTTGGGATGAAGGAAGGGGAAACCCCTCAGCCGTGGGGCTTATTGGCCTTGCTGCTACTTGGAGCTACAGCTACGGGGTCTAGGAGGGGTTATTTTACCCTTTTTTTCCTTTTTCCTCCCACCAGCAGTAGCTTCAACCTGTATGTTCTCACCAACCCGGCTTTGCTGGCGACTGGCACAGGCAGAGTATCCATGTGGCAAGGTGACCGTGGCTGTTTCAATGGCCCCAGTGCTGCCTTTAGGGTCCATTCTTGCTTTGGAGCCACTATGCGGAGTGAGTCCCGCAAAAGACTCACGGCAGCTGAGCAAAAAGCAAAGTCTAGCTGCATGGAAGGACTATGGCAAGGCAATAGTGTTTGAGCAGTGTGACTGTTCATAATTAAAACGGGAGAAATTTTACTGTGTGCTGACTCCTGGCTGAGTAATGCAATGGGTCACGAAGGTCAAATGTGTTTTCTCCCTCACTCTGGACATGTGCTTCCTCATCCAGCGCTAAAATGCAAATTTTGAATGTCTTACCTCTTTTCATAGCTTGGGTTAGTTAATCCCATGTCCAGTGAGATACAACAGTGTTTCTGAAGAAAACCTGCAAAAGTCGTACAGTGAAGAAAAACAGGTTGTCACGAATGGGGAAGTAGAGGGATGCCAGTTATAGCTGTCTGATGCTCCTTCCACACAGTAATTTTTGGCCAGCGTGGAGGTGGAAACAGAGGATCTGCACACATTTGCTTCTCATTGTGCTATAGGAAAAAAAAAAAAAAGAAAAAACATCATAATGTGCGGCCAGTTTCTGTGAAGAAATATGCCCCAGTGGGTATTTTCTTTTTGGCCCTACTCTCAAGTGTAAAATAGGATCACTCCCACTAAATAACACCTTTTGTGGCAGACTGACTGCATTCTAGTTCTCCAACATAAAATGTTATTTTTCTTTACAATATCAGGTGTGAGCAAGACAAAAGATTCCTTCTGGGAATCTGTATAATCTGTGTAACACAGTTCTTCCATGGTTGCTTACCCTGGGGGTTAAATCCCATCCTATTACCAGATACACAGAGGAAAGCTGCTGGGTAGGCTGCTTGTGCCCCAGTAGCACAAAGGCTATTGTAGCACATATAGTAAAATGGCAAGAAACTGTCTTTGGTTCTGGATTTTCAGTGAATTGTCACCACTGGATCTGTCACCTAATGGGGACCTTGATCACCTGTTGCCCCCTTCTGGGCTAGCTCAGGGGAATGAGAAGGGGGGGAAATGAGGAAAAAAGAATGGGTCTCATGGGGCCAACAGAACTGGACAGTCTGTCCTGAGCAGTCCATTCACCCAGGTCAGGGGGGCAAGAGGGAGGGGGAACGAAGAAAAGCGGGATCAGGGAAGGTGAGTCCTGCAAGGATGGCCCAAAACAGAAATGGTTCTGGGTGGGATTATGAACATAAGGATTTTTTCATTTAATGCTCCTTCCAACTTTGGAAACAGCTTTAAAAAAAAATAAATATGTAGAGTGTGTGAGCACATGTCTGTGTGGAAGAAGAGGAAGGGGTCAAGAGAGAAGCTTGAAGTACTTGGTTCCTGCTGGATATTTACTGCTTCAAAACACTGGAAAGGGATGATATCTTTCATACTTGATTTTTTGCTGAAGTACAAAGCAAATCCTCTCTGCATTAAACAGTGAAGAGCATTCTTGAGAGTAAGGACCCTTAAAGACTCTTGTGTTTTGTTTTGTGTGTTTTTTTTTTTTTTTTCCTTCTGGGCAATGAATGACTGGTCCCTTGACACCACTAACTGTTTATGTAGAAAAGCTAATTTCACTTCTGCCAATAAAGTTCTCTTGCCAGTCTGAGTTTCTCATTAAAATTAATATTCTTATTGTATGTCCCTGTCTTTTCCCTTGCTGAGAGAGAAGCTAATAATCTTTCATTCAGGGCCAAATTCCCACCTCTTACCCATCCCAAAGCAGAGGAGGGGGGAGAAGGTAATTGCATATGGAAAGGCACATTGGCAGGAACACAGTCCTTTGGAGATGTGCTTCATTTCATGGTAAGGAGAAGTATCTCAGCAGCTGTATCGTTCAGTCGGGCTGTAGGAGACCTTGGTTCACTTCTGTACTGGAAAAAGCTTCGAGCTTACATCTCTTGGGGGAATACCATAACTAACAGGGCAGGGACTGCGGGGGATTGTTCCCAATTTCTCTCCAGTGAAGCAGCTCCATTTTCTAAGAGAGAATTAAGTAGCCAGGGAGAGTAAGTACAGAGGCATGGCAGGGGGATTAGGGCACTCAGTTGGGATGTTTCAGTTCCTGCTCTGCTTAATATGAAAACTTCACGGAGTCATTAGATGAGAGGAGGCGTTATTTCCTCTGCTCACGCTGCCTGGTGTGACGCTGGAGCTGCTGAGGGAGTAGCTACTGGAGCATTCATCGGAGGTGGGGAGGATGAGCTGCTCTGAGGCGCTTGCTGTGACATACGTGGGACTGGCTCAACGTCCCAGCTGTGCGAAGCCCACCTGTGCACAGGGACACGCTGTGGAGAAAGGGGACAGCTGGGAACCACGTAGCTCTGGGCTACGTGCGAGGAGGCTTTAGCAAGCCCAAAGGAGAAATGAGGTGGGAAACCTTCTGTGGCTCTAGGCTGGGAGGACTGTGTGGCAAGCAACCCTTCACACCTGGGGCTTAAGCAAGTACGTAAGTAACCCTCCTGCAGCCACGGTGGGGATGGTTCTGCCCTCACACAGCCAAACATCACCGCGATGCTGTCCTCATGCTTGAGGGGAAGCTCCTTTTTCCCAAGCAGACTAGCTGACACCGGGCTTTTCTTTCTGCACTGGTAAAATTAAAGACCTGCTGAGGGACAGAAGGATGGATATAAGCCTAGATCGAACAAATCATCCTGTCTTGTGGGACCATAATACACAGGAGCTTTAACTCCTCTTCCTCTTCTACATCTTCCTGCCACCTTTTAGGCTTGATTTTTGGGAGAGAGGGGAATGAAAGTGTGGGTTTAGTGGGTTTAGTGGGTATTTTGGAAGTATGCTTCCAAGTAAGACCCAGTCTTTCAGAAAATGTCTAGGAAAGCAATTCCTGACAACACTGAGAACATCACTAATGCTAAATGTTCCTTTAAGTCTAATTTTGAGATAGTTGGCAGTCTTGCAAATTAAAGATTTATTGCCTGAGAGTACTCAGATCACAACCTAACACAGGTTTAGCTGCTTTGTTCCATCCTGTTTGGAGTCATTCCAGAGGCTAAGCCCCTGTATTAGAAACATCACCAATGCAAAGATTGAATGATCGATCAAAGCAATGCAGATTATGAATTCTCCTATGCAGTCTTCCATAAAGGGGATCTAGAGAAGCAGCTATTTTTTTCTGTTTATTTTTGGCAGGCAGCTTTATATCAAAGATTCTGTGAGACTGTTTTGTAACAACTGGTGTTCTTTATTTAAGGAGGTAAATTTTGCTAGAATAAATATTTTTCAAGCGAATGAGAAAATGACATAACTGAGACAAGACACAGAAATGAAATGTTCTGCACAGTTCGTCAGGATAGATCAAAGATAGCAAAGGGAAAAGGTATTTCTAACTTCAGAAACTCCAGAATAAATAGACTGTTACTGATGCAAACTCCCTCAAGAAAACAAATAGGATGCACTTTTGTTCTGTTTTGAAATTAATTCTAAGTCCAAGGAATGGAATACATAATGTGTGTAATAATTTCAATGCGAATCCCAGGGATATTAAACATTAAATCTGGGCTGAGATCTCGCATTATAAAAATTATTGAGAGCATGTCATTAACATACATCATTCAGCTACTTACTGTATTTGAAGAGGCCAGGTTTATACAAATACATTAGAGTAATACTTTGCATTCCGGGGCGTGACCAAATAATCAAATTACAAAGAATGAAGTGGTTAGGGCTTGAGATAGCATGGTAAACACTACAACTCAAAGGATTCTCTGTTGTGGATCAGATCTTGCTCTCTGTAGACTGCCTGCAAAATAAAGGAATAAATAGGTACGACATCAGGGAAGCCTTTTTAAAACTATGTAGATATTATCCAAAACTTTACCACAAAGAGCAAACCCAGCAATCTAACAGGAAAGAAAACAAGCCACATCAGGTGCTGCTCTGCTTGTTCAATTTGCCTCAGTCACTCGGTTTGAAGTGTGTCTGGACATAATGTTTTCCTTATCACAAACCTCTCTCTCCTTATCGGTAAAGAATATTCACCCTGTTGTCCTAGCACACATTTAATGTGCCCGGGACTTTTCCCTTCTCTAACATGTTGCTCTATAGGTTCTGCAGCTAGGAAAAAATGTGTTTAAATCTGGATTAATCTCCTGTGAACCAAACTTTTAATTAACTCATGGAAGAAATTTTTAAGAAATGTGGCAGAATATTCTGTTGAGTCTGTATCTTTGTATTAAGTTCTTTGCTAGAAAACATGGAGCTGTTACCACAGATCCTAAATCCCATCTCTTTACCGTACTGATTCTAATCATGAAGGTGGGCAGCTGTCTGACCACTTTTAATGTAAGCACGTAGCCAAAAGTCTATATTATTCCATCTAGGACAAGAAGTTGCTGATGGAGATGATGTATTTAATAAAATTCTGTTTATTTACAAAAATGTACCAAATCCTGCTTGCCTGATGCAAGAAGGATCCAGAGACAGGCAATTTTGTTGCTTGAAGGTCCTTTGCAACTTTGTGTAGTTTCTGCTGCTCTCAGGTCATACGCGAGTTCTTCAAAAAGTGGCTGATGCCTCTGTTTTCCTTTCACATTGGTCTGTGTATTGCCTACTCTCTTTCACCCCTGCCCCAATGCTTTTCGCAAAATAACAAGAAAAGCCCTTCTTTTCTGTGTTACCCTTTTTTTACTGTTGGTGAAAACACATGGTTATCTATATCCTTTGGTTATTTTAAGGGTTGATAGCTATACATACCAGCCTGAAATATTTAAAGATTTTTTTATTCAGATTTCTGTTCTCATCAAACTTACGGAGTGGTTTTGGTGCTATTCACAAGCCCACAATTGCACAAGAGGAATCATAAATAACTTCTGCTCCTGTGAGAATATGACGTATAGGTAACTGCCACACTGTCTCAATTTTCTTGTGTCTTAGGACTTATTCAGTCCACTAATTCAAATTTTACAAGCCCGCCTTGTTATTCTTTCTTTACTTACAGTATCTTCTGCTCAACAGCAAAAAATGGGGACTTGGTCCTGGAAGAAATTTACAAGAACTTTGGTAGGTAAAGTTTCACCAAGATTTTTGGGTCACAAAACAGATTTCTGCCACTCTCCTCACCTTGCCATTGTAGGAAAGATAGCAGAATGTGTTGCTATTGTAATGGTTTCTATGCTTGGAAACAGGACAACTAATTTGCTGCAAACCAAGTAGAAAATCATTTGTTTCATTTGTTTCAGCTAGTCCACATCATTAAAAGGATTTTCCAAAGACCATATCTGCAATATACCTTTCCTATTGTTACTAGGTATGATAAACTCTAACTCACTTATTAACTCATCTGTTACCTCAGTTACTCATACCTCTTGTTCACATTACAGAGGTCCTTCTGTTGCAGAACCTATTTTCCCAGTTTGTGGATGTGTTCACATTCCCCAGGTATTCTCTCCATTTGAAATCAATTAGGAGGTTCGTTTTGGATCTGCCAAATCCCTAGTCTTTTTTACTTGTCTAGTTTAATAAATATAAGGTTTGAAACAACATCTACAACTCCTTCACATTTCAGTGATTCTATTACACATTCAATTGTCAAAACCCCCATTCTTGTTAGCTGTCCAGCTTGAAATAAAAATGGAGTGCTGGTCCTGTTATATGTCCCTGAGTTTTGACTCTTCAGTTTGGTGTCCTTCCATTTCCTGAGCTGAAAGAGAAGTTCTTTAGGAAGCAATGAAGATCTGCCCAGGGCAACCTTATATTCATAATAATCCTTCTATTCACTGAACCAATTTTCAAATGAAGTTGACATTATTCTCAATTTTATTTTACTGGGCCAAATTTTTCATTTTTATTATTTTTCAGTAACATTGTGGGGCAGGTTTATGTCCTATTTCTGTGATACAGAACTGCACTTAGAGAATTTGTAGTGACTGTCTTTCATCCCTGTCACCAGAAACTGCTTCCTCCTTTGTTCCATGGCTGCAAGGGGAGAACCACAATTTCCTTTACAAACTCCAGAGACCTCTTGGAGTATCTTTGGCTGCTAGTCTCCGACCTTAGTGTGAAAGCTTAAGCAGTTGAGCACCCTTGAATTGATCCGTTGCCAGTTTATCCTGAAAGCCTTCACTCACATCTGTACATGCCAGAAACAAGTTTCTGTAGATTCTCTTGTGGTTCAGGTGCATTTTTTTCTCTTTTCTTTTCTTTTCTTTTCTTTTCTTTTCTTTTCTTTTCTTTTCTTTTCTTTTCTTTTCTTTTCTTTTCTTTTCTTTTCTTTTCTTTCCTTTCCTTTCCTTTCCTTTCCTTTCCTTTCCTTTCCTTTCCTTTCCTTTCCTTTCCTTTCCTTTCCTTTCCTTTCCTTTCCTTTCCTTTCCTTTCCTTTCCTTTCCTTTCCTTTCCTTTCCTTTCCTTTCCTTTCCTTTCCTTTCCTTTCCTTTCCCTTTCCTTTTCCTTTCCTTTTCCTTTCCTTTTCCTTTCCTTTTCCTTTCCTTTTCCTTTCCTTTTCCTTTCCTTTTCCTTTCCTTTTCCTTTCCTTTTCCTTTCCTTTTCCTTTCCTTTTCCTTTCCTTTTCCTTTCCTTTTCCTTTCCTTTTCCTTTCCTTTTCCTTTCCTTTTCCTTTCCTTTTCCTTTCCTTTTCCTTTCCTTTTCCTTTCCTTTTCCTTTCCTTTTCCTTTCCTTTTCCTTTCCTTTTCCTTTCCTTTTCCTTTCCTTTTCCTTTCCTTTTCCTTTCCTTTTCCTTTCCTTTTCCTTTCCTTTTCCTTTCCTTTTCCTTTCCTTTTCCTTTCCTTTTCCTTTCCTTTTCCTTTCCTTTTCCTTTCCTTTTCCTTTCCTTTTCCTTTCCTTTTCCTTTCCTTTTCCTTTCCTTTTCCTTTCCTTTTCCTTTCCTTTTCCTTTCCTTTTCCTTTCCTTTTCCTTTCCTTTTCCTTTCCTTTTCCTTTCCTTTTCCTTTCCTTTTCCTTTCCTTTTCCTTTCCTTTTCCTTTCCTTTTCCTTTCCTTTTCCTTTCCTTTTCCTTTCCTTTTCCTTTCCTTTTCCTTTCCTTTTCTATTCTGGCTTTTAGTTGCATCTGGATTGACTCAGATTTATAGATGGTTCTAATCGAGAGGCAATAGTTTGCATAACGTCTCTTTTGGTAAATCTGATCCATGATAATCTCATGGCATGGCTATTCAGGCTTGTTGCTAGAACTTCTCCATCTTCACCAACTTTCATTCAGTCCATGAATTTCTATTTAGTAAAGTAAATCTCCAGTGGAATTTCCCCTAACAGGTATTAGGCATTTGCATTACTTCCAGTACCTAAACGGGGCCTACAAGAGAGCTGGAGAGGGACTCTTTCTTTATCAGGGAGTGTGGTGATAGGACAAGGGCTTTAAACTAAAAAAGGGTAGATTTAGATTAGATATTCAGAAGAAATTTTTCACTCAAAGGGTGGTGAGGTGCTGGAACAGGTTTTCCAGAGAAGCTGTGGATGCCCCATCCCTGGAGGCATTCAAGGCCAGGCTGGATGGGGCTTTGAGCAGCCTGGTCTAGTGGGAGGTGTCTCTGCCCATGGCAGGGGGGTGGAATTAGGTGATCTTTAAGGTCCCTTCCAACCCAACCCATTCTATGATTCTACTTGACCTATGAAAGTCTAGCCTCTCCCACAGGACTCTGTGACTTGCCAATCAAGCAGAAGAACTGAAATAGATGCTTTTCCTAAGCTCTTTGCTTGGTCCAACCAAATGTCCAGGTGACTGGCTACCATGATGGGTCTATAACCAAAGATTTCTTCCTGGATCTGAAATTTACCAGTGAGTCCTTGTTGTTCTTCATCCCTGCTAGTGGGTTCCCAGCTGGTGTCTCCCAGCTCTGAAGGATCTATGGTAGTATGGTTGCCATTTACTTTTTGGGGCTTAACAATTCAGTTTTGCAGCTGGCCTTCTCAGTCTGTTAGGACATTTTGTAGTCATTACTCCAACAGAGAGTTCACTTCTGTCTGCAAATCACTTCAGCCATTCCTGGGAAAGCTCCAGATGCTGCTGTAATTCCTTTTGTAAAGTTTCCAACTCTTGTTTTAGCACCTTCTGGTCTTGTTTTAATTTCTCTTAGCTAGCTTTGTTTTCTGAGAGCAGATTGTTGTTGGTTCAAGAAGAATACTAGCTCATAATTTCCCCATTTGAATGAGGCCCCAGTGTTGACACCAGGATTTTATCTTTTGACCTTATCAGGTTAGTCCCATTAGAGGGAGAAATTGATGGGGAGATACTTCTGATACAATTCTGTTAATTTATAATAATATGTGAAGTTCTGCTTTCTTAGAGGAAGTGTTATCATGCACAGATTTCTTGCCCACAGCTCTTTCTGCTAGCAAACTATCCAAAAAAATCCCTGTATATTCTTCCCTTGGGGCTTGTGAGAAGGTTGCAGATCTTCACACCAAAGGCAAAAAAAACTTAAGGAGACACTTGCTCTACTCCCATGTAGTGGTAGATATGCCATGCCAGAGAGTTACAGGCACGACAAATGGGAAATGCTCAGAAAGCAGTGGCTGCCAGAAAAAGAACCAAGTAGGCAAGTGTATGGCAGGTTTATTAGGGAAGTGTATTTTGCTTTTCATGACTGATTCAAAGTCTTCCCCAAATGTTAGCATGTTTTGGGCCCCCACATACAACAGCAGCCAGGGGACAGGCTTTTTTCCTAAAGCAGAGCCACAGTAATGCTGAGAGGACTACACATTAGCTCTGTTCAGACTGCTGCATTGTCTTTCTCCTTGTATTCTATTTCTTCTGCATAGAGCTCTACCTCAACAAATCCTCTCTATCTCGGGGGCTAACACTCCTCAGCCTTTATATGTCCTATATTTCCAAGGAGATAATGCACTAACCTTATCTAATAGATACCTTAAATGAAGGACAACTAATAAATTTAATCTCAGTACCTAACACCACATAGATACACCATTTCATCAACCAGTCAGCAAGATATCTGACAACTGGCAAAAGAAACAAGGAGTCAAGATTGTTGGCCAAAAGAGCTTATGAGTTAACAGAACAAAGCAGATTACAATCAATGTTGAGAAGAAAAAGGGCTTGGGAACACAAGTGGTGAGAAGATCAGCATAGCGCTCCTGTGGGTTTTAAGGCAAGACATGCAGGAAGGAGATGGGAAAAGCTAACTCAAATGGCATGAAAGAAGGCAGAAAGCAGAGTGGAGGAAGGGGTCACAGGGAGTACTGCAGTCAGCAGAGCAGGAGAAATATGAGATCAATGAGGGAAATAGGATGAAAGGAGTGCAAAGATAAGGTTGTGCATGGCCCCTAAAGAACTATGAAGACAGCTGATGTTGGTACAACACTTTCTTCTGATTCCTAAATACTTTAGTAAAGATTGGTACCTGTGCTGTACAATGACAGCTGCAGAAGAAGAGTGCTGCTAATTATAAGTGCTGCAGAATTCCTAACCCCTGGGAGAGGAAAACCCAAAGGGCAGTACCCAAAGGGCACATGGAGAGCTTTAGAGGACTGTGGTGAGAAGCAAATTTTAGGAGCAGAAGTCCTGTAAAGGAGTTGATTGCTGGCTCAGCCACTGACTTAATTCCAGCTTGAATGAATCTGCTCGCCTCAACTATGGCAGTTTGTTACAGGGGGAGGCAACATCTTAATTTAACAGATCCTCAATGATGTAGAGATTTCTGGTTTTGCTCAAAACACATCTCTTGAGTTCCAACTAATAAAAAGGCTAAAAAACTGTGAAATGATCTGGGTTGGAGATAAGGTAGTTTATGTGATTAAATGCAGGTGAGAAAAAAGTGGCATCTGGAGCAGTATTCGGACGGACTGCAAAGAGGAGGAACTATAGGAGAGGTCACTAGGGTTAACAAAACCCAAAGCCAGAAGGAATGGCTGTAATCCTGTCTAGTGATTTCGTTCTTGACCAAAGCCATGGCACTACACACAGTGATCCTTGAACAGCAGTTTTCTGAGGCTGTGCCGAGTACCTGAAAAGATGACTTTCCCTCTTACCCTTCTGATGTCCAGTCTTAGACATTCACAGCACCACCAGGAACACATGCAGCCCTGCTATTCACAGTAAGATGTCAGGCATGTGTCCACCTACATCCAGCCTGAACTTGCTTTCTCCTGATGCTTCACTTCTTTCCCTGTCCTGTGGCATCCAACAGCCTGTCCACTTCCTACCAGCCTCAGAAATAGCTTTTGCTCCTTGCCCTGTCATACCATGGCTCTTTATAAGTGCTGGCATTTCCTTGTAGTCTCTCACAACCCCCTTTTTTCCTTGCCTGTCCCATTGCTGAATTCCTCCCCAGGTGCAGAATTTGTAGTATATGCACTGTGGCTCAGCCAGCAATGCCAGTGTTTCCTCCAGAGGTACTCGCTTTGTTGTGTGTAGATCATTTTCCTGCCTTTTGTAATTTGCCAGGTTCAATCACTACCTAGGTATCTGGATACAATTCTGGTCACCTCCTTGTGGAGTTTCTCATATCACTATGAGATTAATATAATATTTTAATTTTCTTTTGTCTGCTAAACTTTTTACAGTTTTAAGGGAGGTTGGATTGCTGTTAAAATCATAGTCCTTTCCTGCTGCAGTGGCCATATCACTCACTACTGTGAATTACTTCACTAGCTGTCTGTCATCTTCCACAGACAATATAAAGGGAGGCACTGTCCATACCTGAGAACCTTGCAGTTTCCATCGGCACAAATACTGGCTGAAAGCTGATGCAGATAGGTCTTGGGGGAGTGTCAGTACAAGGCGCTGGGGAAGAGGTTAGCATAAGGAGGGATATAAACAAGGAGTAGGATGTAAAACAATTTTTTGGTACAATAAGGTGATGTAATAGAAAAGGTATATGTGTCCAAGAATAAAGAGATACATGGTATTGAAGAGAAAGATGAGAAATATGATCTTTATATAGAATGAGGAAAGAAAGTAGGTAAATGGTCTGATAACATTAGCAGCGTGGGCAGCAAAGTGATGGCAGGATTGGCTGCCTGGTTGGAAATGAGTTAGCAGTAAGAAAGAAAACAGAGGTATGCCCCTAATAGTGCTTAAAAAGATGGAAAGAAAAAAAAAAAAGGAAGAAATGAAGAAAGAGCAATGTGTGTGTATACAGAGGGGATTTAAAGGGATTTAGAAAGTTTATTAGTAAGATATCAGAAAATTATACAGACATAAAGTTACCTACACAAGAACATTTACAATATAAATGCAATTTTCAGCTATGGGTTTCATTATCCATTATCTAGTGGGTAATAGCTCAAGGAATGTAAGTTGGATTTTAATTCTACCTGGCATGTAAATGTAAATGACATTTTGCAGCATTTGGTGAAAAGTATGCTGTTCAGATGCCTGTATAAATTTAAGTTTTATTGGCAGCAATGCTATAAACAAGGTGCCCTACCTGTTATCTCTTCATAGAGGATTCTTGTTGTGTTCAGCCTGAATGTTGTAAAAAATATAAAGTCATTACAGCTTCTGGATATTTTTCTATACTTTGGGGTTTTCATCAAGATTCAGAACCATTTTCAGAGAGTGCATGCCCTAAGACCCTCTCTGTCACTTACAGAATGCTGCAAATTGACTCTATCACTTTACCCGCTGCTGTAAATTGGCTCTGAGCACACATAATGTGTCAGGTTTGCCTACTCACTTTCAGTTTTCACCCGCCTCTACTGGGCATATCTAGGAGTAATGGGATGAAATTGAGCAAAGGAAAATTTAGACTGAATATCAGGAAAATTTTCCTAACAGTGAGATCTATTAGAATGTGGAATAGTCCCCCAGGAAAAACGATGGAAACCCCGTTGCTAGAATCATTAAAAATAGACTGGAAAAAAACACAGTAAAAATACTGTAGAAAATAATCTGCGTTGTCAGGGGATGGACAAGATGATTCCCTAGGTTCTCTCAGGCTCTAATTTCTAGGATTTTAGGAGCTGAGCTCCATCAGTATTAAATTCCCCGAATGCCCAAGATCATCTAATTGAAACAATAGAAAGTTTGCTCATAGGCATGCCAGGGAGAGTGCTCAGTAATGATCAGGCTGCATTACTGCTGAGAGTGTATCACTTGATCTGCACTGTACAAAGAAACAAGGAAGGAGACAATTTTTGTCACAATTTACCCTTTGCTAACGCTGTTCTTCTAAGTCAAATATGCTGGCTTGATTCAGTGTTGCTGATGTTATAGGAAGAGATCTTTAAAGCAGGTAAAAATGGAGTCCAGATCACAGTCTGTAGTGGTGGATTTTTTTGTATCAAAAGCTAACCACATGTGTTCAGAATCAAAATTTCCTCCTGCAATACATGTACTTTTTACCACAACTCTGTGCTCCTTCCGTAGCAAACAGATGAGGTGTGCTGCCATTTCATTTGTCTATGGAAGCCTTACTTGTATGTTAAGGGATAACAGATCAACTCCGCAGGGAAAAGATACTGATTCTGAGTATTTCCTCTCTAAGCTGAGCTTTCTATTAAGATTTTCTCCTTCTCACCGGTTTTAATGTTTCAAAATCAATGTCAACATCTCAACAAATTAAAAAATTAAAAACAAGTTACCAAAGTAATTGCAGGTACTGCAGCCATACCTAAGTCAGTGCCACTTTCTTACATACAGCAACATTTGTCATTCGCCTGCGGTTGTGGGTAGGACACCAAAGAACAAGGAGGGAGAAATGTTAGCCAACTAAACATGCAGGAGAACGGGCTATTCTGCAGTTGGCTGAAGAAGCCACGTAGTCTGAAAACCCTTTTATTTTTTTCGTGGTAGATTGTCACAATGATTTTCTTCTCACTTCTCACATCCCTGACCATGTACCTGTTGGAGTGTGCGCTTTTCTCTTGCCCCATTTTGGGGCTGACCATGAGGAATGTTAAGGTGAGTGAGGCAGAGCATTGCTCATGCTCTTTCCTGTGCAGGATCCTCCTCCCTTCTCATGCGTGTCCTGGAAAAGCTTGTTGGAAAGCCCCTCTGCCTGACCACACTGCAGGGAAGTTACTGAGACCTGTAATAGCTGAGACCTGGAAACTTTATTTCCAGGGCTGGCCAAGAGAAGCGCACTGGGGAAGCTGGAAATAAACAAAGCAACTGCCCTAGTTCATGGCAACAGACTCCCAGAGTTCCCTCCTCAGCCTTTGAAAGCAGCAAAACTTTATGGCTCAGACCTTCAACCTTGCTCTGGATGCTTTGCCTTTGTGAGGGACAGGATGGAGGTCGCCTTGTGGGGAGAGGCCAGCTGGTGGCTGCCCGTCCCCCTGCATGGTGGTGACGAGCTGTGGACTCAGCACACTGCAGAGAAACACAGCCCTGCGAGTGCTGTGCATCCCCTGGTGAGCCCAGGCCCTCAGGTCACATGGCTTGGGCTCTCATGAGCTCCCACAGAGCTCACGCAGCTGTCCCCCTGCTCCTCAACCAGCTCGTAGTCCTCAGCTGCAAAGCTCAGCACTTCCCCTATGATCCCTCTCTACCTTTGGAGACTGCTCATTGTGCATGCGATCTGCACACGTGCACACCTCATGCAATGTATGAACGTACCCACGGATTAAATCGTAGGGGCAATGATGTCCTCCTCCTCCTCCTGTTTTGAGGACGGCAAGGGTCTGGTGAGAGCCTGAAGGTACCAGGAGATAAGAAGATTGCCTTGCAATTTCTGACTGTCTATCCCTAGCTGATTCAGGTCATTAGAGTTATTTTGCAACATGCTCTTAATAACCTGCAGACGCTCTCCTCCAACGCTGAAGTCATACACAAAAGGCCAAGGTTTAGGGAGATGAAGACAACATTGATAATGAGTCCCTGATTGATTAAAAGTAAATACATTTTTATTCAGAGAAAAGGGCATTTGTTACCACAAACATTTCACCTTCAGCACAAATAGGAGTTACACTTACATTTACTAAGGGATTATAGCAGCACTACAACTAATTACTTCCCAGCAGCTATTGGCCTCAGGTTAGATGTAAGCTACTTCTGGCAATATGTGGTGTGGGTTCATGTAAAAGGGGCCAGTATTTTCATCGTGTTGGTAGAAGACAGTGCAACAGTGAGACGTGAGTGAATATACTATGCATAATGCAATACAAAATAAGAGCTTATTACAAGGAGAAGACTCAAGGAGATCAAACAACATTAGTCCATCCCACCGTTTTATGTTATGAGGGAGATATTAATTATTCTGTTTGTATTTTGTAGATGGCCTCGAGTTGTACAATTATCACATAGGAAGGTGCACATTACTTGCTGGAGACAGATTCCAGATTCAGACTCCTCGATTACCTTGAGTTGCATGAAGTCAGTTGTACATTTCTGATATGACCTATGCAAATTATAGGACACTTCTAATCAGTAGAATGTTATTTGTCCCTGAGTTATTTACCAGACCTTTGGTGTGAGATTTTTCTTTTTTCTCAAATCCCAAATAGTCGCATCTTTGCTATTCTTATGTGATGCTCTGAACTCTCCACTTTTCCATTTGGTGGTATATAATTTTTGCTAAGCCACTGGCAAGTGATGAGATTACTTTAAAATATCTATTAGAATTCAAAGAAGGAGGTTTCCACAGGTCCAGGCAATAAGCTGCCCTGAAATTATTGAGTTATTCATAACTTTGAGCAGTTACAAATTACTGCTATTAACCGAATCCTGTAATTACAGCAAGAAGCTAGGTCTTGTAGCATAATTTCTGGTGTGGATAGTTTTTAGTGCATGTCTTGGGGAGCAGAAATTAAGAGCACACAGAGAAATGGCTGTTGTGATCTTGTAAAAACATTTGATATTGCCTTAACTGATCTGCTTTACATCACAAAAAACTACAACATTCACCTTGGATGTTAAGATAGTGCAGGAACAGTGTCTTCTAGCCCAAGTGAATGCTCTCACTGGCTGGACTGTTTTTCATGATGACACAAATAAGATCCTCCTTAAAGGCCTTTCATCAGAAAGTTTGCTTTGACAATTGGCCTGTAACATCAAGAAATTGTTCACTGACTCTAGAGAACCCCTTTGAGGCAAACCCGGGAAGAACTGGCCTCAGGGATCCTTTCCCAGAGCAAGCAGAGACCTCTGCAGTACCTCAGCACAAACCTCCAATAGCCCTGTGTTGTCACCAAGCACAAATGCAGACTGACTGCTCCTTTCTCCTGTGCATTAGTGCTGGCACTGCTGGGTCCCCTTCTGTTGAATTTGTTTTGATGTGTCTCGAGTATAGAAAAAGTGTAAGAAAAATAGCAGCACTTTAATTGTAAAAAAAACAAACAAACATACAAAAAGCAGATATGCAGGTTGTGGGATTTAATTCCTCTAATTCCTCATGGTGGGGGTCAGCACACAAAGTTTAGCAAAGTATCTTCCATGGCTGTGCACAGCAGCCGGGCATGAAACTTTTGTTCACATTCGTGCTTCCTAGCTGCAGTAAGGGTGACTCCAGCCTCTTTTTACCAGTTCCAGACCCCATCATTCACTGTACCTTGAGAAGGAGGCTTTCTGGAGGGTATTTAAACCTGAGATATTCCTTTCACACAGTCAGTGAGGGGCAAATAGCCCTACAGCCCAGTCCAAGCAGAATGCAGCAGAGTGATTTAGATTTCATACCATGTATTTTTGACCTTTTTGTTGGAAGAATAACACTGAGCTTGTTTAAGAGTAAAAGATTGATGTATGTCTTGTTCTGAAAGCAATGTTATAAAAATGGTACCTTCTTACTCAGCAGATCTGCTCCTGTTGTGTATTGAGAATCATTGCTGCCTGTGTTCAAAACTAAAAAGTTTATGGTTTTTAGTCCTGAAAAACCAACTGGCTTCCAGACAAGTAAGCTGGTTCCTCTTTATTGTATTATTAATAAAACTCTGTACTCCTTATGAGTTTCCAGGCCAGTCAGTGCACATGCTGATTGTTAACAAGTGTTCCTGGATCTCTCCTTTTTTTACCCTTTAGTGTTGGCATGAGTGGAATTTCTCTTTGTACAAGAGACCAGCAGTGTTTGCACAGTAATAATTCTTGCATATTTTTGCTGGCAGAGATTTCATTACCTGTGAGTGATGCATTGGAAGGAAAGAACCTAGCTTTGCCTTCAGAGCATGACTGAGTTTAGAAAAGAAATGATGGGTTAATAGCAGAAATCAGTGAAAAGCAAACTTCTACTAAAGGGAATGGGAGTTTAAATGGAAAAGAAGTAAGCAAAAAGCTCAGGATTTGGCCCTAAGAAAGTCTATTCACATGATGCATCTCTTCAGCCTTTACAGAATGGACTATCAAATACAGATTTCTTAATGGAGACCATCTTTTACAAGAAGGCAAACATGCAAGGCAAACTCTCAGCACTGAGCATGTTTTTACTGGAAGAACAGCTTGTTTGCTTAGGTATGGATTAGCTTTCCAAAGCAAGAAAAACAGGAAAATGTTAAAACACCATCCATTACTGCTGGTGCAAGAAGGGCTTAATCCAGCCAGTGTGTCTGCTCCCTCAGGAACATGCAAGGTATAAGACAGAAGGGATAGTTTGAGATAAACCTAGAGATTCTTGGTCAGGCTTTGCACACAGAGGCTCTGCACCTACAATCATGCCACTTGTGCCATGTGGCAGAATTACTCTTGTCTATCTGTACCTGGACTTGCTGCCTGAGGTAGCCTGAATGTCTGAGTGAGGTCAGCAAGCAAAGAGAATCACACTCATCCTCTCCTTTGCCATCATGCTGCTGGACTCCTATCTCCTTCTTTCTTTTAGCAGTTCTGAGTCTATGCTGAAAAAACAGTAAGTGAAAAGAAGGCAGACTAAGAAGTGTGTTTCCAGCTGTCTTTTAGAAGAATTTGAATCTTTCCAACCTCAAGGATATGCATGAAGGTGTCACACTATAACCGATCAGTTGCTTGTTGAAAGAAACTGTGAAAATCCTATTTTTAATACTCCTTCAGCCTAACAAAACAAGTAGATAGATTCAGAGCTTCCTCTCTCACACAGTGTCCCATAAAGAATCAATGATGATTGTGAGTGAAGTGATGAAGAAACCAGGATCTTTCTCATGCCAACCTGGAGAAGCTGTCCTGCTGAAACTGGAGACACACTGAAATACAAGTAATGGTGTATGCTTGTATACAAGCAGAATACCAGTTGCTTGTTGAGGTCTTCTATGGCTTGTTGAGGTTGAACCATAAAGAGGCTTTCTTTTAAAGAAAACATAAATTTTCCATTTGTTTTGCTTATAAATATCATAACTGTTTTTATGATCTCCATTAATGACAACTCTTGTAATGCCATTGATCCATACGGTCCTTCTCCTGTTACCTCCCACCAGGAGGCTGTCCAGCCTGTTGTCTCTCATGATTAATGTGAGTAAGGAAGCACTCAGTGTGTGATGGCATGCTGTCTACTAGAGACTTAGATAGCATTTCAAGTCCTACTACCAGATAGATGCTGAATTCAAAAATGTTAAGAAAGGGTTAATGCAATGGAGTTGTCAGACTCCCTGGGGAATCTGTGTAAAATTCTTTGTGGACTCATGAGTTCTGAAAAGATCAGAGACCTGCTGCTATTACAGGAGTTTGCCTCGGACCAACAGGGATGAATTAAGGTTTCCTCACTTGCCCAAGGTTGTGCAAGGGTCTGTTAAAAAAGACAAAAATGTTTACCTGTCTTCTTGTCCTCCAAGCTTAATCACTTGTCCCTGAAACAGTTCTGTACAATATTGAGACAGAAGCAAGAAGTTTGGAGGAGCGAAGCTCATAGAAGGGATGACTGGCACCACTGCTTGTTTACACTGCTTACAGGGTGAAATTACTTAGGCGCTGCGACCTCTCAAGACACACTTATCGCTGTCTGAAGTATGCCTTAAAGAGCGCATGGGCCTCTGAGGGACCCCCACCACTGCACGTTGCGAAATTCATCTGGATGTGATCCCCACAGCTGCAAATTCACCCTCCTTCTCTATTACACATTCTATTAGCCTGCTTTGCTTCCCCTCTAGCACACAGCAGCGCTGCTCTTTATTTTAGCGTTATTAATTTTTGACATGAAGTCGCTCTAAACATGGTAAATACAGAAAGTAATTGGTATGTTAAACAGAGGAAGCATAATGAGTCTCATGTACAGACGCGACTCACTCCTGCTGCAGAGCCGGACTGAAACAGAATACACAATAGCGCTGCCAATTTCACAGGAACTTCTTTACCAAGTCCCCGTGGTTCACAGGCAGTGCCTCGACCTCTCCTGTACTTATGATACATCCAGCCACAGTTTAATGGCTGAAATGACTTTGAAGCTTTCCCAGTGGAACCAATTTCCACCCTCTGTGAATACAAGCTCCAGCCTTTCAGCAGAGTTTGGTTTGGTGATAAGTTAACATGTGAGGCCAGCCTGCGAATAAATTCTGACTGTTGCCCTGATGGTAAGGCTTTCACATTGTGACTCGTGGCTACGACACAGGGCTTTTTGGGAGAGACGCGCTCTCCAGACTAATATGGGCTGATGGGATATTTTGTCAGCGAGGAGAGGTGTTACTTACAGCTAGTGAGGCTGCTACTGGCTTGTCAGCACTGATGGCAAATCTTCGCTAGGAGGAGCAGATAGGGAAGTCGTAGCCCATCTCAGCCCACGCTTGCGGTGATAGCGAGTTGATTGTGAAATACGGGAGGCAAGTTTTAAAGGTACTACCCTCCACAGATGAGAAACTCTTCTCTAAATTTGGCTAGAAGTCAGTGGGAGAGGGAGGTTTATTAGAAAGGGTGAGAAGAAAATTAGTGCAACTTTTATACAAGCCTCAAAATAACACCAGACTAGCTTGGCTCTTTCTTTTAATTTTAGCCTTTTACAGATTCTAGATTTCTGGTTTTGCCATGGGAATAATACACACTAAATACAGTTATTCCAGCTCTTGTGTTACAGTTTCAAATTCAATCAATTTTGTCCAGAATGAAGGCTGATCAAAATTATTGCACAATCAGGAATTAACAAAAGACGTTTATGCTGCATGAGATGACATTTTCCTGCCAGCTGTATGCCTTTTCTTTAAGTGGTAATTCACAAACAAAAGACAGACTCAGCAGCAGGATGGGACCACAATACTTGACCAGGAATGGCATTGGCGTACACCAGCAAAATGCCCACAGACAGCATAATCGGGAACCTGACCTGTCTGCTGCTGTACCAATGGTACTGCATAAATAATTAATCACACCTGCCAGTGTAACATGTAACACCAGGTAGTTCTTTGCTTTTTGTTTTCTATGACAAGCCTTGATCTTTTTCTCTGTTAGCTGTCATAGAAGAAGAAACTGGAAGAAAGAGAGCAGACCCTTGTTACTTGTGTAATAGCCTACTTGCTTTCCCAGGTTATCCTTGAAAGAAGGATTGTTGACAGGATATAAAATATCTCAGCAATGCCTGGCAGAACGGAGCTGGCAGGAAAAGCAGTATCTGGCTACCTTAATCTGAGTTTGGTGCATGATCCAAAAGAACCCACAGACACAGTCCTTGCTAGGGACATTTAAAACCAGGCACTACAATGTCCCATAAAATAGGTACTAGGAAACAAGCAGGATAGATTTAATGGCACAACAGTTTCTTCCTATTTGATTTTATGATCTTGGTTTCAGAAGAATCCTGAGAACAGTCTGGAGACAAATTTTTCCCTTCCTTTTTCTTTTTAGCACCTTTGTGATTTAATTTAAGAAGGACATTTCATTCTGGACAAGAGGCTCACAGTATAAGGCTGACAGCTGAGACCTGATGCACACACTCTGCAGTTCGGCAAGGTCATAAATAAAAAGCACAAGTTAACACAAGTATCTTCTCCGAGGAAGTGTCTGAGGTAAGTTGCAGACGCTGAAATGAAATACTGAATTCAGCTGAGGTACCTACACAGAGTTTTAGTCAAGCAGCCAGCAAATGCTTGTCCCCTCGTCTTTCATTCCTATTCTAGGGGTTACAACACTATTACTATTTCAGTTCAACATATGTTTTCTGAAAGAAGATGGAAGCCTTGCCCCGTGTAACTCACATAGCTCTGTTAAGGAGACCATAAAGCTCACAAACGAAATGAGTTAGAAAACCCAGCATACTGATTGCAAGAGTAACTCCCAGAACCTGCATGAACAGCATGCCTTAATGATGCAGGAGCTGGACAATAGCACATGATCTCATAAGGGATATGGTTTCAGCCTGGGCCTGATAAACTTCAGTACATAAACTCACACCTGCACTTTCCAAGTGCAAACACCTGGCTTTGCTTTAGAGAAAGAGTCAAAAGCCTGCATGCTCTCTTTCAACAGTTTTTGCATGTGCAAGGATTGGAATCCATACCTGCAAACCACACTCCTTAACTACTCCTACTAATATCCTAGTACCTGCAATCCCTCTTCTGCCTATGCTACTCTTCAGTGCTTCACCAAACATTAAATGCATTCACTTTAGAAAAATCAGAGAAGTTGGATTCGATCACAGGGGAAAAAGGAACAAACTCTGAATCTGAAACTCCTCTCCTGGTAGATCTGTCACACCTCCTCCCATCAAATAAGGGTTACATCTGTGTACCAAATTACTGAGCATTAATTAGCCTGCATTGCAGAAGCATTTTCCAACTCTCATTCTCAAGCAGAAACCTTAATCTAGGACCTGTTCTGCATTCAGAGACCACTGTACCTCTCAGACCATTCCCTGAGCTTGTCTGAAGTTTGGTTCATTGGTTTAGAAAGATAAAGAAGATCTGAAGCTGAGGATTAGGGTTTGGGTTTAGACTCACCGTGAATTTGTAATGCGCTACCAAGATGAAAAAATGGTACCAGCAATGGTGGCTCATCTTCGCCATCCACAACTCTGCTCTCAGGTTGCACCTATTCAGTCTGCAGGGCAATGGGCAAAAGTAACAGCCGAAAATACCCATTGATAGAGATGCGCAAACATGTCAGGAGAAACCTCTGAACTTTTCTGAAGTGGGTTAGCTCCTTTTCAGATGTCATCAAAAGCAACTAAAACAAAGCTTTCAGAGCCTCCATGAACAGCTTGAATCACTGGGCCCATGGTAATGGTCTGCCACAGAAGCTCTAATCGACCGTGTGTGTGTGTTTTCTTTTCACGAGATGACAGTTCCCAAGTGGAAGGACACTTCAGCTCTGATAAAACTTTCCTTCTATTGTCTGAGTTTTGTTTGTTTTCTGGCAAACCCCAGTGCTGCCTCTGCTTTCTGTGCAGGCACACATTTCCCATTCTTGTGCAGGGAGGCCAACCAAAGTCTTTGGAGGCTTCTCAGTCGTATTGCCTGAAGCAAATACCACAGTTCAATAGCAATTTAATATTGTAATCAGGGAGCAAACTGTGCAGTTTTGGCACATTGTGATAATTATTAACTACATGTATTAGTGTTGTGATTCTAGTAACTAATATTTACAAAAGGTTCTCTGTGTGGGGAAGACCTTGCTTAGACACGAGCAATTGAGCTATTCCTGAGTGATTGTCAGTGGGCCTTTAAGCCAATACTCATGTTCGCTGTTTAAAGATAAAACATCAATACTTAGAAATTGTACTTCAAAAGACCTATTTCATGAATAATAAATTCTCAGGGTGTAAAACCATACCAAGCGCCAGAACATTTTGTGAATTTATGGGGAAGTTTTCCTGTGGAAAAAAAATCCTGGAAGATAAGATTAAAAAAGCACATCTCAAACTCCCTAACATAATATAAAGGAGGTTTGATTTAAACCTTAAATCATTCTTGATCTTAGGATTTTTGTTTCATGCCATGACATGTATCTTTTTCCTGCTTTCTCATTGCTATTAGAATTAATGACCTAATGGACCCTAGTTCAGAATTCATGGGCAAGGACAGATATAAGCAAAATGTTCTCTCAACTTGCAATCTATAATTGACAAATTAAACTTCCCCACACAATTACTATGTTTAGGCTAACTCAAGGTTGAAGGAAAGCTGCATTTGCCTTTGTGCCATGCAGCTGTTGTTGGCCTAGTAGTTCTTCACCTGGCAGCGTAGGGCAGCAAGGATTGAAGGTGCTTGGCTGAGTGTATTAGTATCAAACACTGATGACTATGCAGTATTCTTGATTAACTTTGCACCTGACACAAGAAAGCATTCCTATTCAGAGTACATAACTGTATTTCTTTCAGTATTCAATTGCGTGCTTTGCCAAAAAGGCATGAAATAAATACACAAATAAATACATGTTTCTAGTCTGCGTGCTGTACACATCACTGACATGCATGTATGTACAAGAGCAAAAAAAGGCTTTTATTTTCTAATAGGATCACAATTTGCAGAAAGACTTTCTTATGCAACTTAACCTTTGTGTAGTTTCTTCTCTTCAAGCTTGCACACATTTCACACAATTTTTCTGGCAGTATTCAAAGTGCTTTTTAAATTATGTATGCTTTTGGCTGGTATGCCAGACTTCTAGTCTAAAAGACTAGACTTCCCTACATAGAAGTCATGATTCGACATTGTTTATTTTGCTGTGTAATCACATTAGATAAGATAATGTCATAAAGATGACATGAAATAACCATACGTAAACAATACATTGCCATTCTTTTGCCAATTGTTTAAACAAATCAACAAGGAAAATGTATGCTTAGCTTCAGGTACTTCCTGTGTCACAGCAGCCAGACATTAACCTGGATTTCTTAATATTAAGACCAGTACTCAGTGTTCTATCAATGTGGAGAGTAAAGATGGTTCTTTCCATGTGTTTGCAATATACTTACCAGCCAGGAGATGACTGATGGATGCTGGCAGGGAGTCAAAGTGACCAGTGAGGCAGCATGGAATAAAATGGTCAGTAGTGATCACAAAGCACTATGATATACCAAAAAATAAATCACAGAGGTAGGAGAACAGGCAGAAAGAGTCAGAGAAATGAAAGGAAAATAAGATTTCAAGAAATAGTTAAGGGAGCAATGTCTGAAGTTGTTCACAGGTTAAGGAGGGTAGAGCTGGTTATGGAGAGGTCAATGAAGACTTCACCTGACTGCAAGGCACAGGAGACAGGTTGAAGAAGTTTTCTAGGGGGAAAGGGGAGGAGGGAAACACTGGGGAATGACTCATCTGATGTGTGCAGAGACAGGGTAGTAGCTGTAGTGGCAACTGGGATCTTGTAAAAAATATATAGTATATAGAATTAATATTAGTATATATATAGTATTAAAGATCTTGGTAATGTTTTATTAGTTTTGTCCATATCAAAGACCAATACAATCTAAAAATGTCCATTAGGAAGCAGTAAAATGGCATGTTTTATATTTATTTATTTATTTATTTAACAGAACTTAAACATAAAAAATATATTTAATGACAATCAGCGAATGTATGACCTTCGTATGTGTAAACACAACTCATCCAAGTCTAATTTATAAAGCATAATATTCATATGAATTGTTCCCCAACTTAAAATTTTACATGTTTAGTTCCAATTATGTATTTTAAGACTAATAAATCAGCCACTCTACATTCCATTATTCTCACACATTACTTCTAGGGCATGTAGGCGTAATGTTAGTTTTTATAAATGCCTTTAATTAAGGTAATTATGCGAAAGATAAGATATGGCAAACATATTAATATTTTACGTAAATATTTGTGCTTCTTTTCAGAATTAATAGAAAGAGGAATTTGGCTACTGTTAGAGTTCTTTACAGGTTACAAGTGCTGTAATAAAGAAGGGGAAAGTTAAGTGTATCCCTATCTTTAAGTATGTGCTTAGCCTTTCTAACCTGCTGTGAAAGCAGCAAGTTAAGGGGACTAAGTACATACCTAAAGGTAAGCACATGCTTGACTGCCTTGCTGATCTGAGACTACAGACAGTAGGATGATGAGGTGCACATTTCTGAAAAGGCTGCTGGCACTTATTATTTCAGGGATAACGAATAACTTTTTCACAAGCAGCTTAATGATTGAAGGGACCAAGGATTCAGTTATACAATAAATTGGCTTTGACAGCAAAACCAGCTTAAAACTCCGTTTTTCTTTTAAGTAGAGACTTAATTCTAGTGAACCAGTTCAAAGCATGGCAGTAGTACTGTCATGACTGCAGAGATGATGAATTTTGGCCTAGGAACAAATGGCCTCTGGCATGGAAGAAGTTATTAAGTCAGCTTCATGGCCAAAGCTGTGGAGTTGTATCCTATGCCCCTTTCAAAAGTATTTTGGGATTGGATACACAAAAAAGTTCACGTACCTAGTACTGGTCTGATGCTACCTACCTGCAGGTGCCTAGGTCCAGACTTGTGATCCTAAAAATCCTGGATAATTCTGGAGGCGCTAAAGATGTTGATACAAAAATCCACCTTATAGTAGATTACCAAAGTTCAGCTTCTCTGTATGGCCAGAAACTCTTTTATCATCCTTGGCAGTGTTTGGCTTCTGTGTCAGTCTAGTCTCTTTTGAGATCCACAAACAAAGGTTTTTCTCAGTCTCTAAGTGGAACACTGCTGTAGATACCTGCAATGAAGATTAAAAGGAAGGAGAGAAACGGGGAATTAACTCTACTATCCTTTCACCTAATAGTTCGGTGATTAAAAAACTCACACAGCATATGGCAGAACTGAGTGAAGTACTGAATAGTTAGCATAAGCTCTTGCCATTGCTTCCTTTGTACATATTGTAGTATGATATTCCACGTTACCAAGCAAACTGTCTAAATTCTATACTATAGCATATCAAGCTGCACTATTAGGGAAAAAATTATAACTGAGAAACCTTCAGGAGTTTATTAGAATACAGAAATGTGGCAAGTTTCTTGAAATCTTGCAGGTTTACCTGGGCAAGCCTCCCTGTTTTCCATAAATGTTGAGAAAGAAAGCCTGAATATTCTTGCCTATCAAAGAAATTACTTACCCAAGGCAAATATAGGACTGGGACTTTGCAAAGCTGGGATAGACTCTGTTGTTATAAAACTCTGTATATATAAAAGGCAGCATGTGTATTAATATTTATAGAAGAGAACAGTTAAGCAAACATTAAAGCTCTGTAACTTTTGACAATAAAATATCAAGCTTGCTAAATACGCATACACCTACACAAATAGATCACATTTTCGGCTTGGGGGAAGGGTCGGAAGTGGTGTCTCTGCATAAACAGCTCTCAGACCAGTTCTTCCCCATCTCTTCTGCTGCAGCTGCCTCAAGCTCTGTTTTTTTATTTTTTTATTTTTTTTTCCTGCTAAGGCCTGCTGCTTCCTCACTGGTCAGACCCTCCTCTGTGGCCAGGGCTGCCTCGGGGATGGCGAGGGACCACCTCTGCCAGGGCCAGCCGGGCTCTCCCAGCCGCATGCAGTTTATCTGCCCGACAGGCCCGGGTAGCAAGCAGAGCTGCTCTTCTCTTCTCACTCTCTTATCTTCCTCTCACTTCCCCGGCAATGGTGACCTGCATCACCTTGCCTGAGTGCATCGACTTCGCTACCACTGGGACCCGGCGCAGGCTGTTGTAATCAGGTGTTCTGCCCAGCTCCTCGTGTTTTTGAATTTATCGCTGCTTACCCTCCCAGTCGCTCCCGGGACTATCAATACCATAACATCTGGAGGCGAGGCGCTGTGCCTCCTCACGTCTAGGCTTTCAAGGGGTTACGCTCGAACAATGGCGTGTAGGCTGGGGCTGCCATGGCAGCATTATAGATTCCTGATTGTAGCTTCAGCTATGTCTAACTCTTCGAGAAGTATGCAAGGGAAGGGGCCATTTACAGCCTTGAAATTGCCCATTAATACTCCAGATCCCTGGTCAAAGCAGCTGCCAATCTAGGTCAGCGCTCTGTTGCCATTTCAGCGGGGCTGCTGTGGGGCTGCCCTCTTCTAGTGCTCTGCAAAGAGTCCTTCCCCTGGAGCTCACCATTCTGAAAATAGTGTTGTTAGCTGAGGATTTTTAATCACACCTCCTAAGAGAGCATGGGATTTATTTAGAATGAGAAAGGGCTGAGAAACTTTTTGTGGGTCACAATGAATGGCTGAGACCATCACTTGGCGATATAAGGACCACCGAAGTCCACGGGAAGCAAGCACTTTTGGCAGTTCTAGGAAGCATCCTGGAGTGGACCAGGAAGGACTCACTGGGGCTGGCCCAAGGTCTCCTAAGATGTAAGTTACAGGAATTCTGCTCACCTCCAGGTGTAAGCTGGAACTCCAGTTTGTATGTACGTGACCAGTGCATGGAAGAAACGTTAAACATTTCCTCCCTGTTCTGAAAAATGCTAATTTGTTAAAGTCAGAAGTGTTCACAAAGGAAGAATTTTATTGAATTATCATTATAGAAGCTGTTTTTGGAAAGAAAGTGTCACAACTGTCAAACCATTCTGCATAAATCAACTGCCACTAAATTAGGGCTACTGAAGTTTTATGAAAACTGAAGTCAAAATGAAATTTTTACAAAAACATCAAATTAAAATATTCAGCTTTATCCATCTAAGGTTGTTCTTTAGCGATTTGTGCAAAAATTTGAGATACAAGACTGTGAAAGGACATTATCTCATGATCTGCTATTTTTATACAATAGAAATTCTTTCCTACATAGTACTGTATGTGACACAGGAACATCACAAGGCACTTTCCATCATCCTTTCACCCACTGTTAAAGTCCTTTTTCAAAGCATGTTGATGCTGGAGTTTTTTCAAAGCAAACATTGTCAGAATTATGAAGAAAACTGCACTGTCCTTCCTAGCCTCTCAGAGCAACAACAACAACAAAATAATGTTGAACAGAATGGACTGTCAAACCACATTTTGCTGTTAGAATATCTAGATTTCCATGTGCAAAACTTCTTGTGGGGGAGCCAGTGTGCAGTGGATGGATGAAACACTCCTTGGCATCTGTAGAAATTCAAACTAAAAAGCTGGGGTTTGGGGCAGGGTGCAAGGGATGTTAATATTGTCTCTGATAATTTCTGAATCTGAACTGAGCCCGATGCAAGACCAGATCTGTCAGGTAAGATTGTGGCTGCCTTCCTGCCTGGTGGGAAGTTTCCTGTTCTGCATCAGGTCGGAGGACTTGCAAGGCTGCCTCACCACTCCACTCACAGGAGCAATGTGCATTTATCTCTTCAACACCCAGTAGGTGACACAAGTAGTAAGATTGCCTGATATCTCCCAGTATCTAGGAGACTCTTTTTCAATTTATCAGAACTCAGCCATTAAATAAGAACAATTTTTTTCCTCTATATCATGACAGAAAGTCAAAATCTCACCCTCTGTCATACGCCACATACTGAAAAAAGTCCTTTCTCTGAACTCAGGACGTTACACAACCATGATCCACACGTGCATTGATAGATTCTGACACTAATTCAGGAAAGGCGCTGGTTAATTTTGATTTCTCAACACTCTCTTTGGTTCTGTTGTCATAATTAGAAAGTCAACATTTACCCGCATTTATCATGAGACCTAGGAAAACTATTAGCTGCAAACAGATGATTTGTTGAATTTAGCTCTCTTTCCTGATTGTGGTTGATCAACAACCACATTTTAATTTCTGTTAATTTTATTCACTATATAAATTCTTCCGTGACTTATTCATGTGAATATATTTCAGCTTATGTATTGCTTACAGACTAGACGGTGTATCAGAGTTTTTGTGAGTTGTAATTCACTATTCAGTTTGTATGCAAAGGATCATTTGAGTCCCAGTCTATTTTTTCTGGTCTTTAGGTGAATAGTTCTCAAAAATATAAAGTGATTTCAAGATGACTTCTGCAGACAGTTTGGAAGCTTGCTGTAAACAAAATTCACAGAAATATTTGTTTCACTGTCTTTTGATATAAATTTATAAACAAAAGTTTCTTCTACACATGTGCATGCATGCAAAAAAAAAAAAGTGAACACCTATTGAAAACAACAGAAATATTCTCAGTGAAATAAGAAAGAATCCCTGAATGGGTGAAATTATTGTCCAATTAAATGTGTGGAGGTTTTTGCTTAATTTTTGTCTTCTCTGAATTCTTAAAACTGATTCTCAGAGCTATCCCCCCCGCCCCACCCGGCAGCGCACACC